>JAJTTV010000005.1:2112923-2250098 GCA_036971225.1 Arthrobotrys sinensis | reverse complement strand
GAGAGACACCAGTCGCGGGCATCAGATACCGCTCCGAGTTACGACTTTTGCCATAGACCCTTAGTCGTGGCTGCTTGTGCCGAACTCCCATGCCATAATCCAGCGGCTGGCTGATTCGCTGGCTTTTCCTTCTTCTGGTTTTCCGGTGCGGCGCTCAAGGCCCCGTCCATCATACCACCCTCGCGGAGCTTGTTGATAGCTCTAATGGTGTCAATGGCGGCGTGTAGGGTCCTCCTTGCGTTGAAGTTCTTGCGGACGGTGGGTAGCAAGTCTGCCTCTTTCTCTGGTTGCTCTTCAATTATGAAAGGATGTTCGAGAGCGGCATGAGCCGTTGGACGTGCCTTCGCGTCAATGGTCAGGCAGCGCCTGATGAAGTCCTTGGCTAGATTTGGTCGTTAATATCGTACACGTAATGAAGAATCTGGTAGTGGCGTACCGTTGTCTGAGATATCTTGCCAGTACTGCGCTGGCTCGAATTTGTAATCGGCCTTTAGGATGGCCTGCATTTCCTCAAGGTTCGAATCTCTGTCGAAAGGTGTGTATCCACAGAGAAGGAAGTACGTGATAACGCCAATAGCCCAGATATCACTGAATTAATAGTTAGCGGGAGTGTTTGGACTCCGAATCCTGTTAGAGTATAGTCCCACTTACACTGGCTTTCCATGCCCTGTCTTCTTGAAAATTTCAGGTGCCTGGTGCCATGGTCAGCCTCAGACCTTAATAAAAGGGACTTAGCATAGCAACTAACCATATAACCAGGTGTGCCGCATGTTGTCGTTAGCACATGAAATCTTTCCTCATCCATAATCCTCGACAATCCAAAGTCCGCAATCAACAGGTCGGCATTATCCTCCGGTGTTCGGAACAGCAGATTCTCGGGTTTCAGATCACGATGAACGATGCCATGGTCGTGCAGGTATGCAACAGCGGAGAGGGTGGCTCGGATCAGGTCAGCAGCATCGGATTCGAAGTAAGAACCTTTTCTACAGATTCTATCGAAGAGCTCGCCGCCGAGAGCCAGGTCGGTTACCAGGTATACTGGCCTCAGAGTTAGATCCGTTTTCAGACAGCAGATATCTACAACACTAGGATACGTACGGTTATTCATCGTCTCGAAATAATCTACGAGTGTTAGGATGTTTTGGTGTCCCATCGACACTTTCTTTAAAACAGCTATTTCATTGCGAACCTAGGAGGTAAATTGGTAAGCTACGAGGCCGTGCGTACGGATATTGAAAGGATGCCGAACCATATGCTCTCTCCCGGCCATCAGCTTCTTGTTAATTATCTTCGCCGCATAGTATCTCCCGGTTTCGATATGGACACATTCTCTAACGACTGAGTACGATCCCGATCCCAGTGTTTTCCCGGTTTTGTAGCGACATGCCTGGATTGCTGGCTGTGGTTGCTGCGGCGGCTTTGGGGATTGGGATGTGTTTGGCGGCTCCATCGCGATCAAGATTGTGGCGATAGCGGGGTGAGTTTCTGACTGGTCGCACGGGGCTTCTTCGGGGAATCAAAATTCTAAAGGAAGGCGCGCAAGGCCTATCGGGATGACGTCGGCGTTCGGGTACTGCGATTATCACAGGCGGCCCGGAGCTTAGTCGTTGGTTAGGTTGGGTTGGAGGGCGAGAGGTGTTGCAGTGCAATGTAGGAAGCTTAAGTCTCTCTGACAAACAATTCCCGACGACTTTTTGGATGCGAAAAGCCTTGATTGAATGGAAAAAGACAAGCTCCAGCTAAAGGGCCTAAACTGGTGCTTAAGTACCTGTACCCGAAGGCGGCATGGAGGTGAGATGGAGCGGGGACGGTACATCCATGCAGCCCTGCCGCTTCGAAATCAACATTTCGTTCTCAGCTTTGCTTGGTACGAGAGGAGGTTCAGCCATGTGGACCGCTACAACCCCGTCTTATTGGCCAGCTGCATCCTTTTCGCTCGGCCTGCTGCAAATGCAGTGATCTTTTGGCTATGGATACCTCCCGATTCACCAGCCGGAACATGGATGTACTAGTACCTTCGCAGTTGCATTCAGTTGAAACAGAATCTCTTGTTTTAAGCGACCCGGCAAGTGTCGCATTCGCATGAGTTTATAGAATCAGGTTGTGGGTTCAAAAGAGCCTACTTCAAGTAACTACAGGCCAAAATGTAACGGAAAATCAAGCGAGGAAAATGCGCATGTAGTGCGGGCCAAAAATTTAAAGGATTGATTCATTTCGCATAACCTCCTCGTCATCGTGTAAAAAGAACTCCACCGCTCACCATGTGTTTTTGCCGCTTTCGGAACAGGTTTCCAAGCATAAAAGAGACGTTGATAATGAAGAGGAAATCAGTGCAAGAGAATGGAGGTGAAAAGTGAAATAGAGCCAAACAGCAGAATAACTAGCAGCTGAGCCTCCTGTCCTGTGTAAGTGAGCGTATAGAATCATAAAACGCCAGAGTGTTCTACTATTTTGGATATCCGCCAGGGACATGAAAGTCGGATATTGTGAAGTTCGAGTTTGTGCGCTGGGTGGGGACGATCAAAGGTTCTCCGTCAAGATTTCGAAGGTCCCCATAGGACTTCGTGGGCCGCTGCGGTGTGCCCGGTTCTGAAGGTACGAAGGAGGCATCTGTGAGTTTAGCGGGGTTCGTGACGTTCGCGGAAGAGGCTCCTCTCGGGACGGCTTCCTGTCCGTTCGAACCGGGGGTGGACTGTGATGTTCGGTAAAGTTCGTACGCACCGGCACCTGCTACACCCAAGGCGGCCTCGGCCTCGTAGGCTGCAAGATTCAGTTGTGCATCGTCCGAAGGCTCCTGGCGGGCCGTTGAGTCCGAATGCTGGCTCACGGATGGATCGGGCTGGCCGGTGACAGGATCGAGTCCATAAGTTGCTGTTGGTTTGCGTGAGGGGGTTTTCCGAGCCCATGAAGTCGTACTGTCTCTGCGTTCGAGGATTTCGCTCGGGTCTGTTTGCTGGGACATATTGCGTTCGACGTCTGGGGAAATGTTTGCTAAGACAGGCTGGAAATCTTCATCGCCGCGTAAGGTTGAAACCGGTGGATGCTTTGTAGTAACATCGTTTAGCCAATGCCCCGCGAAAGTTAACGAGTGAGTGGGTTAATTACCTGAGCATCATACGAAAATGCAGATGGATTGCGTTGGATTCCTGGCCGCCCAGCCGCAAAAGCATTGAACCTGCGCTCATCAAACTCACCTCCTAGGCCGGCGGGATAGCTCTCATGCGGCTGGACGATGCCTGGCACGGCGTTTAGTGACTGGTCGGAGGCACCACTAGTCGCGGATCTGAGTGAACGCCGGCGTTGAATGTCAATATCGGAAGGGAATCTTCCACCCTCGGGTCGAGGTTCATGAATAGAGGGCTCCGAACCAACTAGTGCACTGCGGTCTGCAGAATATGGGATTTCATCAGCTTCATCATTCTCCAGCCCATTTTCAGAGCTAGAGGAGCCATGTTCTTTCGCTGCCGTGTCCGGTGGGGTATGATGCTTTTGGTATGATGCAACAAAGGCGTTTCGCTCGGGTCCAGAGAGTTCGATCAACTTCTTGATGTTTTCGTAGAAACCCATCATGTCATCATGCGTCTCCGCACGGAATACCCAACTGTGACCGCTAAATATTCCGTAAGCATTTGTGTTTCTATGTTGGACGGGGAGGTTTCGATAACTTACCGATGCAAAGCGCCAGTTTGTCGGCCTTTGACTACGAACTTGTGAGAGTTCGCACCCGGTTGAGTGTGGCTACCCATGGTACAGTCGGGAAGGTAAAGTGACATCACCGGGGTCATATCGTGATTCCTATCTGGTGTTTTGAACTCGTGAAGATGTGACGGCGATAAAACATACCACCCCGGAGTATAGGATTTGAGATACTTTGACTTTCGCTCTAGAAGTCCGGCCCTTACTTCGACCGCAGCTGGGTGGTTCCAGCCAGGATACTCCACATTGTCGAAATTTCTAACTGGAATTCGGGGGTCGACGAAATCGGGATCACGTTCAACAAAACATGACCACTCGTGATCGGGTGGTAGATTGATGGTGCGGGTTTGTAGTCTTTCGGCTGTGTCTGTCAGATCCGCACCTTCCATCCGTATGATCTTCATGTAAGAGTCGAAAGCCTTTTGGATCTCCGAAACCACGATGCTTTCCAATTCACGACCACTACTTTCGAGGTTTAGATACGCCTGACGTTCAAAAATTAGACTCCCATAGCGTTATTAAGTTGAATGGGGTTTGGCTTACCCTGTGAAGATAATTCTCCTCCGCCAATTGTCGTCGGAGTTGTTTGTCAACCGATAGTTTAACGATATAGGGATCGTTCTTGCCAGAGGCCAGGGAGGGATTCGAATCAACAGCGAGCAGGGCGTCAGCTAGCTGTGTTACCGCTCTGCGTGTCCCCTCTCGCTCCTTGTCCAATGTGTTCTTGAAATCACCTGACAAGCCTTTGATTTCCTTTATTTTCCCGGTCAGATCATTCCGTAGGCCACTCAGCGAACTGATAATCTGGACTTGGATTTGCTTGGCTTGATCGCTGGCCAGCATGGCAGATTTGTGGTGTTCTTTCAGGACGACATTGGTCTCGAGGATACCCCCGGATCGAAGAAACATTTCGGGCTCAATGGCACTGTTTAGTGTGTGAAAAAGCCTGCTGGTAGTTTTGGCTTGAGTCTCATAAGCAACCTGGACATCCTTAAAATATGCAATGTAGTCTTTCAAAATCCGGCGCCATCCTGAAAATCTGTTGGCCAAAACCTCCGTCGGGCTACCGTGGGAGGGAACAGGCGAATGAAAAGCAGAATTCGGATTGTCGCTGTCCATCTCCCCAACCGTTGACCTGCGCGATCGGGAACCCGAGCGCTTTAGAGAGCTGCTTCTCCTAAAGGAATTCCTCTTCTTAAGCGTCGACGGCTGCCGGGAAGGTGGTTCGGCGGTACCGCCTTTTGTACTGCCATCCATGGATTTGGCATCACCGTCAAGCGATCTATGGCTGTGGGCACCACCCGTACCGGTGGTATCTGCTGTCCGTGGTCGCTGAGAGGTATAGCTGGATGTGCGTGCAATGCCTTGGACGGGAGTTTGAGACCTCGAATGAGGCTGGTTGCTGCCACCGTAGGCTGACATATTGGCGAATGTGTTTCCCCCGAGTTTGGAGGTGCGAAACGGTTATAATCGTTAGTGCGAAGGGTGTCTGGCGGAATTGGATCTGATAGTTTAGTTCGGGGGATGTGGGAGAGAAAGTTGTGTTGGAGGGAAGGGTCTCAGGGAATGTAGACTGGGGGTGGGTTGTGGTTAGTCTAGAAAGAAGAGAAACCGGGAATATAATAGAAAGGGAGCTGAAGAAGGGAACTGACGCTACAAATACTTGCTGTAAAGGATTCTTTTTTTTTTCTTTGATAGGGAANAAAAAAAAAAGGAGCAAGACGCTACTGCCTGAAAGACAAGACCGGATCGAGGGAAGGATGTGGGTATGAATTCAAGAAGAAGAAAGAAGGGATGGAGATGCAGGTTTATGACGAAAGGGAGCAGTTTTGACGGCTGCTTGATTTAATCGATTTCTCCACAGCCCGAAAAGCGTGCTGCACACCCGAATTAGCGGCTGCCAAGACTGTTAATTTGGAGGCCGAGAAACAGCGACAGGTGATAATTGTATAGCCGGAACAAGGGTAATCAAATATATACTTAGTATGTATAGATGGATGTAAGTGCATGTTTCCTGATTGCATCGCATTGAACGACGAGGCCTTTCCTGCACGGGACGACGACGACGACGACGGCGATGATGATGATATAAGTCCTTACAGACACCATCCGTCCGAAGTATATTCCAGCTAGTGCCGTCGTCCTGATCAGTTTACGATCCACTAAAAAAGCAGGCTAAGACTGCTGGGTTACGTCATCCCTGCACATGTCTCGTCCTGTACCGCAGGCCTGTACTGTACAGCCTCCCAAAAAAAAGGGCACACAGCCACATGTGTCCATGTCCATGTGGCGTCTCCCGTAGAGGTGGCATGGTATGTACTGGTGGCGCACGACGATGATAGGGATAAGATATTATGCTAGTTAAGTACATAGTAGTAGACTAAACACCGCCCAAAATACATATATAATATGATGACCGCGGCCCAGGCCAGCCTAGAATCTGACTCTGCTGTCTGTCTGTATGTATGCGGTCTGCCACCACCACCACCACTACTATCACTAGCATAGTCACGATTTGATAGGTCCTAGATACGAGCACTTATTACTTACTTTTATTATTTTATTTTATTTGTGGACAATAATTATATAATATAAATAATATATAATATATAATATAAGTATGCATTGCATTGACTACTATTAGCTACAGTCTCGGAGTAATTGAGATATCATGTGTTGTGATGTTGCACAGGGAACCCCGCCTGTCCCGTTCCAGCAATGGCCCGGCCATGCCATGAGGGATGCTTTAAGTACTAGCACTATGCTATGTACTTCTTTCTCCCCCACAAATCCCCAACCCAAACTCGAAACCCTTCCATTCCAACGTCATCTCCATACCATTCATTGGCCATTTCATCCATTTGAAATCCCCCATCTCGGACACGGAGAAGCCATCCTGAGTTCTGCATGCATGCAAGGGAGAATGGGAGTTCGATGAACCGTTGGTGCTCCCGCAAGCACCGCTGAACCAGACAGACCAGGCCATCCCGTACGTCACGCTCCCTGCCACCGCCGCCCCGGAGTCACCTGCTGCACCACGCTATAACCACGAGCGGAGATCCTGTCCTGTTTCCCTCACAATTCAATTGCCAGTTCAAACTCCCAATTGTTTGGCTTCTGTAGCTGATTCAAATACCCGTCGCTCGAGCAGTCACTCAGGTTGTCTTCGCGCATCCATTCATCCTCTTGAATTAACCATCAAATCATTACATCCACATNAAAAAAAAAAAAACCACCCATCTTGATTCCAGTCACGGCTTCTAATTATCCGAACAAGGTCCACGGTATTAGCAATAAAATTTTATATATATCTATTATATCAGCCTCCCACCATGTCGGCCTCTCAAGCATCATCCTCTCCCGAGTTTGGAGCCCAAAAGATGTCTAGATCTGCATCTTCCAGTCAAACGTCCCTTCGTGCGACCCCGCGGTCCCCATCTCGCCAACCTTCCCTCTCCCATGCCTCCCTCGTAGATTTGCTCACAATCGCTCCCCGTCCGGATATCAACGTCCCGCAGCGAGACTGGCGGACCATCCCATGCAAAGAACTCGTAGCCGACCAGGAGCTGCATTTCGTTGAAGAGAACAAGCCGATTGAAGAGGCATGTCAGGTACGACATACCGGAGTTTCCTCTCTTGTACCTTCTTTGGCTCTCTCCTAAGTCTTTACGAAACTTACCCGGGTACTTCTCTGGAAAGATGTTAGTTGACTTCGGTATATCTTCTCTCCCCATAAAATCCGAAAATGGGGCGGTCATCGGCACCTTTGATTACAGTGACCTCACGGCCTTCCTCCTTATGGTCCTCGGTGTGTGGAAGGGAGATCCCTCGGATTCGGACGGACACACATTCCAGGATTTTGCCACCAAAAGCCGTTCCGGGGGTGACATCCCCGTTAAGCTGGTTAAGGACCTTGGAAAGAAGGATCCTTTCATAACCGTGTCTGAAGCCGAAGGCCTGTCCAAAGTTGTTGAGATCTTGGGCAGCGGTGTTCATCGAGTTGCGGTCGTTAGAGAAGGAACCGATAGCGTTATTGGAGTGGTCAGCCAGCTTAAGATCCTCGAGTTCTTCTGGTCCAATGCCAAGGCCTTCTCCCAAATTGATCAGATCCTGCCTCTGTCTCTCAGGGAGTTAAATTTTGGTTCCGCACAGGTCATATCCATCAAGTATGTGCGATGCATTTCCATAGCTTCCTATCCACGGTATTTGGGCCTGGATCTAATTTGCGTGTTATCTATAGTGGTGACCAACGAGTCTTAGAGGCTTTGGAGATGATGAATTCCCAAGGCATCTCCTCTTTGGCTGTCGTAGATGCAAATCATAACGTTGTTGGGAATATTTCCACGACGGATGTCAAGGTTGGTACCACCGTGAGTTCTAGCAAGGAGGCACCTAACATGAAAGTTCATAGCACCTTACGAGAACAAGCTCTCTTCCACTCCTTAAATCCTCCTGCCTTCATTTCCTCTCTGTGATTTTGACAGACCGAGGATTAAATGACGGCAAGGACTCTTACCCGGTCTTCTATGTAAGCCCTCATTCGACACTGGCACACACTGTAGCGAAGATTATTGCTACAAGAGCCCACAGGTAGGATCTCCTCGTTCCACGCCAATGGTTTCTCGGACAGTCGTGCTCATTCGAACGCAGGATGTGGCTTGTCGACGCTCCGAGTGAAGGCAACAGTGCACCGTCAACCCCGACGATACCAGTAGCAACAACAGCAATCCCCCCACCCTCCTTGGCAGCAGCCTCTCCCCTCGCGGCCAGCTTCCCAGCTACTGCAAGTTTGAGTGTTGCGTCCGTACCCGGCGCCCGTTTGAGTGGCCGCCTCATCGGAGTCGTATCCTTGACAGATATTTTGAATTTGATTGGCAGATCCTCCGGACTCACTAACTTGGACCCAGGTGAGGCTCGCCGCCAGAGGAGGAGAAGTAGTTCTAGCAGCGTCCGGGCCTCTATCGACCTTGGTAGATCATCATTCGACTCGCGTCGTTCGTAAATTAAACCAGGCAGAACGGGTCGGATGTTGTTAGTTATTTCCGGTGAACATTTCTCGCGAGCGTGCCGTGATAAGTCGTCTTGCGTGTTTCTTTTCCTTGTAGCAGCGGCCCAATGGACCAAGCGACAGCTGTGAATGTGCCAGCCTTTTTTTCCATCTGTCTTGTCTTTTTATTTCAATTCATTTTTCTTTTTCTTCTTACTTTTATTTTTAATTTTCAGGCTGTTTCTGGACACCTGAGAGAATGGTATTGGACTTTCAGGAGACCATATTTTCTTACGCGGGCTGGGCTAGGATGGGATCGATGGCCGTCCCTCTGCTAAGCATAAGTCTGTAATGCAGCATTGTGCAATGTATGTGTGTGTGTGTGTGTGTATATGTATGTATGTCTGATAACTTGGGAGACTAGCAGTTAGGATACAATATATATACTTAGGTCGATACGTCGTCCAGGCCCATGCAGCTGGAGCCCAACTAGTGCAGCCGCAAGCACATGCTCGATTGGAGGAAACATGCGAGAGCCATTGGTTAAAATGGATTCCGCAGGAGTCGGCCAAGCCTGAGAACCAAGCAACTGCAAACATAGATGGGCTTCAATGCGGTGGAGACCTTGCCCGTGCCATCTTGAATCGTCGTGTCTCAAAGCTTCCGCTAGCTATTAAACACGCTTTGCTTGAGCGGTGACTACCGTTACTTACGTCGTCGTGCAGTCCGGAAAGGAAAAAAAGGGGTGGGTTTTGTTACATACATACCAGACAGAGTTCAGTTCGAGTTCAGCTTGAAGGCCCGAGGACGCCACATATTTCTCTTCAGCAACACTTAATAACCCGGCAGCCCTCTCGATCCTCCAGCTCCATCCACCCTTCCATCCTCCATTCTCTGCCTCCACCCCTTCTCCACCACAAACACTCCAAACCCTCCTCTGGTGAGTCTCCGAGCTTGTGATATTTCCCACAGTCTTGCTTTCTCTTTTAATGAGAAAACACCCCCACCTGCCACCTCCCCACTAGAATGTTTTGCTCACAGTCCCATCTGCCAATCTAGCAAAAGCAACCCCCAAAAACAGCTACCATGAGCAGCGAAAAGTACGACGATTACAACTTCCCACACGCCCATGATGCTGGCAAAGCACCGGCAGGACACCCTGGTAACTTGACGGACATCCAGGAAGCTCAGGTTCATCAGCTGAGGGCAAAACTCGAGGCTCAGGGCTTCACTGCAAGGCTCGACACAAATACCTTGGTACACATTCCCCCGGAAAGCTAAAGCTCCAGGTTGCAAATTCCATACTAACAGCCTTTACCCGGCCGTTTGATAGCTACGGTACCTACGAGCCCGAAAATTTGATGTCGCCCAAGCGGAGGCAATGTATATCAAGGCCGAGGCTTGGAGGAAGGAGAACGACATTTGGGGGACCCAATCCCTTGACGAGATCGTGGCCGGCTGGAATTATCCAGAGAAGGCAGAGATTTTTAAGTACTATCCGCAATACTACCATAAAACAGACAAGGTACTAAGCCTGCCTAGCCTCCAAGAGAGTTTGCGCCCATTGCTAACCGTGTACTTTAGGATGGACGGCCAGTCTATATCGAACAGCTTGGAAAGATCAACTTGACCGCAATGTGTGTGCCCCCTAACTCTCATATTCGCTCGAGAGAAGTGCTGATGCCTCCTTGACGACTGATAGGGCAAAGATCACGTCTCAGGAAAGAATGTTGACCAACCTGGCCGTCGAGTACGAGCGGTTTGCGGACCCCCGTCTACCCGCCTGCTCCAGAAAGGCCGGCAAACTATTGGAGACCTGCTGCAGTATGCTACCCCCGATACTCCGAAATATACAGGCTGCAGCTAATTTCAACTTATTTTAATAGCAATTATGGACTTGAAGGGCGTAGGCGTTACAACCATTCCATCCGCATATGGTTATCTGAAGAAAGCATCAGGCATGTCCCAGGACTACTACCCCGAAAGGTATGAAAACTTGCTTTATCAGTTAGGCAACCAGGTGATACTAATTTCGGATGATAGGCTGGGAAAACTGTTCATCATAAACGCTCCATGGGGTTTCTCAACCGTATGGAGTATCATCAGCGGCTGGCTCGACCCCGTCACAGTTGGAAAGATCAAGGTAATTGGCTCAAGCTACCAATCCGCTCTCCTCGAGCAGATACCCGCGGAAAACCTGCCAGCGGAATTCGGTGGGACTTGCAATTGCGAAGGTGGCTGCCAGTTGAGCGACGCCGGACCGTGGAATGACCTAGAGAACCAGGGAACATTCTTCAAGTCTGGCGCCAATTCTTCTGGTATCAAACCTGCAGCTGCAGCTGCAGCAGGACCGGTAGCGGCTTCGGAGGGTACCGCTTAGAAGCACAAATTGGTCTGGGTCTTAGAAATCGTGACCCGTAGAGCGGATCTCACTATGACAGAGTTCAGAGTTGCGGATGGATGCGAGTAGGATAATAATAAGGGGGGGTTTTTCGCAGTTGAACATTCTTTCTTATTACTTCTGGTTGCCGAAATCTCATTCCCTTGTCTTTGTTCAAGCACAAATACATATTACCATGGTAGACACCTAGATCCATAGTTGGCATTGAAGGATTGGTGAGCATGTGGGAGCGGGCTCTATAAGCTAATATTTCCGTATGCGGTTGTGGATATCATATACACTACTAATGAAAACATAACCTTTGAGATCGCTCATTTTCCAATCGCCGGCCCGGCCAGGCCATCTATCGTAGAATTATATTATCCCATGTTGGAAACTGACCCCCAGCTTGGACTAGTCCCTCTGAAGCTTGACAGGCAGGGGCCAAGCAAAACAAAAACAACACTAAGCCCAGCGGCGACCTTCAAAACATCCAACATCCCTCCATCTCCATCTCCATCTCCAAATCCTCCAAACCGTCCCCCCTCAGAAAGGAAGAACGGCCGCAACCCCTCCGGCCGTCGTCGCCCGCCGCGCAAATGGCAGACGCGGACCACCCAAAAGTCCGTCTCGACACCATTGCCGAGTACAAAACCATCTTAAACCGCGTAGAGCAGCTCTCGCGCGACAAGCTCGCGCAGCATTTCCCGCCGTCCACGAACTCCAGTGCTAAAGACGATGCCTATAGAAAACGGGTCGAAGAGTTGGTCGCTGAGGTATGTGTTTTCAGCCCTACTAAGGGGTCGAAGGTTTCAGCGAATTGGATGGAGGATGTGAAAGCTGACCGATTGTGGGGTTTACTTATCTGGGGCCAGTAGTACGTCCGACGATTACTTGACCTTGCAAACCAAAACATCTCAATAAATGGGAATGATATTGGAGATGTGGATTCTGTACTTAAAGCCGAGGAGGAAGACCGTACGTTTTTTCCTATTTTATTTTTTTTACACATCCTCCCAGAATCATACGAAGATAAAAGGCCTAACTCGAATTCTCTGTAACCACAGAATATGAACCCTACGACGATAAACTCCGAGTCCGCGTAAACGAACTAATCGCAAAAGTCGGTACCGCTACGGGCGAAGTTGCGAAGCTACGACGGGAGGTACCGAAGAGAGCTGCGGCTGCTTACGAGAAGAAACTTAAGGCGGATATCGACAGGGAAGTTGCGTTGGCTGAGGCGGCGTTGAAGGAGGATGAGAATGCTATGGATTTGGATGGAGAGGGGGGTACAGATATGATCGATTGGGGTATAAAACCGTTGGCAAGGCAGAAGGAGGTGGAGAAGGCCTGGGAGGATGCGGTTGGGCTGTTACCAGGCTTGAAGAAGGTACGGGATGTTCATCTTCTGAGACTGGGAGTGTTCGTTGCTAACATGTGAGATTCTAGATGGACGGCCCTCTAACAAGAGCACAAGGACAAGTTGCCAAAGCCCAGCAGGTTCTGGAGCACATCCAGCAGACAAAGTAAAGCGTGTTTTCCTGGCGGCATAATTTTACATCGACATGTTCTATGGCTTTCTCGTATTATTGGCACTTGGTCATCACTTTCTGTAGCGAAGGAGTTCATTTGGATTCTGGCGTCTTGGTATATGGGTGTAATTGATAATCCTGTTTTCCAGCAGTATGTTTTTTTTGTAAATCAGAATAAAGCAAAGAAGCAGCGAGCTAAAGTAATAAAACCATCCCATGAGTGGAGTTTGATCAGAGATCCAATCGGTAGGAAACAAAGAAATGAAAGACATCTAAAACCATTCCCAAGATCGCTAAACCGCTTCAAATGATAATAGTAGTAAGGAGAGAGACGGTAAAAATTTCAAACACGCTCCTCCTGATCTCCTGCGTAAAAGCTCAAAATCGTCGTTCAACTGAAAACCGCAATGCTAAAAGGACGCCTTGTTTTTACCCTCAAAGAAATCTCAAACAGAACCCAAAACCCTGCTGATTAACACAATTTCCCGTTATTTATTCCCACCGTTTCCCAGTCGTAATACGCCGTTGATTCGTCCCGCCAGTCGATCATTTATCTTCGTCGCTTCTCACGGTCCTCATCGATATCCATGAACCCGTCGTCCTCATCATCAAGGATGATCTCATGGACGACATCGACACGCTCGCTGAGGGGAGGTATCGTGATATCGGAATGGTGAGGCAGGAACATTTCCTGGTTCCAATCGAACCCTTGGCCGGCCTTGACGCAAGTAACGAGGCGGGCCGTGCCATCGCGGGTTCCGAGGTCGAAAACGGTATGCTCTTGCTTCGACAAGGAGGAGCCTGAAGGGAAGTCTGTTAGATCCTTGCAGAAGATTTAGGAGCTAATATTTAGGAGGTAACTTACTAAGAAGCGACTGGCGCCGTCGGTGGCCGAATAGGGCAGTAGACGGCGAGTTGGACGAAGTGGACGGCGAGGACATGTCATCAGAAGGGCCGGGTGAAGGGGAAGATGATGCCTTCTTGGAGGCCTTCTTAGGAATTGGGATGGCAGACGACATTTTGGTAGATATTAATGCAGGATCGTGATATGGAAATGGTATTTTAAGTGGAGGAGTGGATGAGCTTGGTTGAAAGAAGCTGGAGGTGTATCTGAAACGAGACTGGCCTGGTGGGTTCGAAACAGATGGGGAACAATGGTGGAGTGGCAAGATGTGGAAGCGATTGACGTCAAAGTTCACGAGGCGACGTAGCAGTGGAATGGAAGTACTGTGAAGGTTCACACGGGAAGGTTACTGATATTATTATGATTTAAGCAGAGGATGATGATGATGGTGGTGGCCAGTGGGGAGGGAGAGAGAAAGAGAGGGAGAGCAATGTATAGCAATGGAAGGGNAGTTCGTAGATGAAGTCTGGAGATGGAGGAGGGGGATGGGAGGATGATGAGGATGATGATGATGATGATGATGATGAGGAGGAGGAGGAGGAGGAGGAGGGGAGGAAGAGGGAAGAGAAGAGGAATAAAAAGGAAGGGCGAAGTCGGAAGCTTTTTTTGTTTGGTGAATGGAATGGCAGTACAGCAGAGCAACAGCAACAGCGGAGCAACAGCAACAGCAACAGCGGAGCAACAGCAACAGCAACAGCGGAGCAACAGCAACAGCAACAGCGGAGCAACAGCAACAGCAACAGCGGAGCGGTGGGAACGCACGAGGACGAGGATCCACCCGGCGATCTGTGTCATCCCAACGCATTGCACTGGGCCAGGCTAAGCTAACGACTGACTGCTGCACTAAGTAACCAACTAAGCCTGGTTCAGTCAGCCTCGTAGTCATCCATCCATCCATCCATCCATCCACCCAACCATCCTATCCTATTCCACCTTCAACATCGATATCAATCAACTGATTCTTATAGTACTTATAGTACTTATAGTACTCACTTACTTGTACACAAGGTACTATCTACCATGTATGTATGTATGTATGTATGTATGTATGTATGTATGTATGTATGTATGTATGTATGTATGTATGTATGTATGTATGTATGTATGTATGTATGTATTGCTGGGCATTGACTCAAACCAATCCAGGTCAGTGTGGTACCAGGCTGTCGATTTTATATTTCCCTATCTTTACATGACATGCAAGCTAACCAAGGTCCTTAGTAAGGCCCTCCTCGGAACCCTTCTACCGATAGCCCTGCTCTGGCATCCGTATGCGAGTGATGCCACCTACACCCTCCGTTCCAAATAAGCTTCCATTAAGCCTCCCCTGCGGTTAACCTAACCATTAAAGACCACAAGCGACAAGCGATGGCTTGATTTAGATAACCTAAAAACCATCTGTTCCAGGTATTATCATTCTTCAATGGTAATTGCCAATCGAAGTCTGTGCTACTAACTCAATCCCATCTCTACCTTCCGTGAATACAGGCCATGCAGAATAATCAATTGCCACGTGGGTTGCATCTGAAGAAAGCCTGCCGAATGTGGGAGTAACAACCACCAACACTTCCAACACCGGCCGGGTTCACGATGTTGTGGTTCACCAACGTATTCAAGCTGCAGCTGTTGGCTTCGGGTGGGATAGCGGTGTCGCCTGCCACATCCGTCTTCCCAAGCTTATCGCTATCCAATCACCTTAACATTCAGCCTCAAGTGCAAGTGTTTCTTGTCCCGGGCAGGGTCGGTGACGGGAGACCGTTTATCCTGTCGTGATTCTTCGGCTTCTAGAAGGAAAGCTGCCTAAGCACCAGGGCCCACCCGACAATCGATAGAAGCTGTCAAGATATCGTGTGCAGTTATTCTATGTCGGAAGGCCCACTCAAGCGCCAAGTCTGTTAAAATTCGGCTGCAAAGACCGCTACTCCGAAGTGGCAGCCTCTTGCAACACGCTAGACGGCCGGCAGGAGGGCTCGAATACAGGGGAGCATCTCCTTATCCCTGCTGATTCTGGCATCTAATTCGTCTCGGTTTGCCATCCAGGCAAGCCGGCATGCAACCAGAGTGTCATGTTCCAGAAGTCAGCTCGGACGGCATGAAATTTCCACAATGTATATAGTCAGTGGCGCTTGCTCTTCTCAGGAGGGGGACAGGTATTCTCTCCCTCCTTTCTTACTTCTTTTACGTGCTACATACAGATGCTCTGTGTAGCCGTAATCCGTTCAGACACCTGAAGCGCTCTTGTGGGTTATCTTCGCCTCGCAGAATCCCCAAACCAACCACGAGTTGGCGCTTATAGCTTGACTAAAACCGCAAAATGAAGGGCAAGATGGCCAAGCCGCTGTCGCTCTTCTCGAGCCCTCCTCCTCCTAAGGAAGGGAGATACCATTCTCAGCAATATATGGAAAAGAGGAAAAATTTTGTCTTCAAGCTAATTGCTGGCGCACTGGCCTTAGCATTGACTTACGTTCTATATATATCGACAACGGACCCAAAAACGGCTTCTCGTCACACAGAGCGTGCGAAGGCATTGCTAGGGAAGGCCGGACCCAACGCAGCACCAAAAGTTGAGCCTGTTGTTCCAGTCGTAACGGTCAAGTCGGAACCCGCTGCCCCCAAGCCGGCTGCCCGCATTGACGTTGAAGAGGAGCACATCGTGATTCAGAAGCCGAAACAAACGACAACCTACGAGAAGCCAAAGGTCGATATTGCCGATGATAGTAAGCCTGCAGGGAAAGCAACTTATGGGAACAAGCAGGCCAAGGAAGAAGATGCTGCCCCTCGGAAACCCAAGAAGTCCCTCCCCAAGTCCCAGAACGGTGATTTCAAAAAGGCGCTCGACCGTGTCTTCGAACTGCTACCCGATGAGATGCATGTTCGGGAGCTTCTCCGCCCAATCGACGGTACTGGAAAGGAAAAACTTCGGGAAACCGGCCTTCGCGCGAGAGCATTTAAAACTTTCTTTGAGGCATGGGAGAAACTCCATGTTGTCATAGGCGACGACGAAGCGTATGTCAGGGACGATATTATCCAGGAACTTCGCAGGGACAAATCGATCGAAAACATCGCACAAACGATCCACCAGTATGAGGCATACCGTGGCTTTTTGCAGCGCTTCGCTACTCTGCTCTTTCCATACTTCTCGCCATATTTCGCCGACCATATGAGTCTGCATGCTCAAATGTATAAGGGTGGCCGTGGTATCGTTCTCTCTGCTGGTGATGCTCAGGCTCCATTCCTTCTCACCTCCATCCCGTCCTTCAGAAAGCTTGGATGCAAGCTCCCGATCGAAATCATGTATCTCGGCGATAGCGATCTTAGCGAGGATTACCGCGCCGAGCTTGAACAATTCGAAGGTGTCGTTACCCGAGATATCTCTGCCATGGTTAGCGACGATGGCTGGAGGCTTGCCGGATGGGCTGCAAAGCCATTTGCCATGTTGCTTTCCAGTTTCCGGGAAGTTATGTTCATTGACGCAGATTCTCTGTTCTTCAAAAACCCTGAAATCCTCTTCGAGGACGAGGAATACAAGAAACACGGCGCCTTGTTCTTTAAGGACAGAATCATCATGCCTGAGAATAAGAAGAGATGGTTGCAACAAATCATTCCAAAGCCGATTTCGAAGAACGTCCGCCAGACTCGCCTTTGGACCGGTGAGAGCGGGCATCAACAGGAATCTGGTGTCGTTGTCGTCGACAAGTGGCAGCACTTTGTTGCTATGATGATGGTTACCCGAATGAACGGACCTGATCGCGATGGTAATGAGTCCAAGGGTATTGTAGGCGTCTACGACCTTGTTTATGGTAAGCCAACCTAGATCCTCTAACTTATTACAGTCAACTAATCGCTAACCGAAAATTAGGTGATAAGGAAACTTTCTGGATGGGATGGGAGCTTGTGGGCGACACCGAATACGTGTTCCACTCTGGTGATGCCGGTATCATGGGAGAACTGAAAGAACAGGAACCCAAACCTACCGACGGTGCTGTCACACCAGCGGAAGGAGAAACACCGCCACCCGAAAAGTTCACAATCTGTGCCCCACAGCTCCTCCATCTTGACCGTGACGGCAAGCCTCTATGGTTCAACGGCTGGATCTTGAATAACAAATTTGAGGAGAAGAAGAAGCAGCGAAAGGCGAACAACTTCCAATTCTACCTCCGAGAAAACCCCAAACCAGACTTGGATACTATTGGCGGACAGGATCAATGGCAGCTGCAGGAGAACAACGTCTGCTGCTTGACAACCAACGAGCATTCTTCATTCACCACCGAAGAGAGCTCTACTTTGGCGATGATTCTGGATTTGGCGTATCAAGCTGGTGCTTACGGGAAGGGCAAATAATTAAACCCCCACCAATCTAAAATGAAAGTTTTTGGATAGGTGATGCTTGTTTTATGAAAAGTATATTTTACGAGAAGTATACCACAGAGTAGAGCGATCTTGTTGATGGGCTTCTTTTGTATATATTACGAGACTTTACCACATGTTTGTTTGATCTGGCGTTCACGGGATATTGGGGCTACCTCAAGGTTGGAGAGGCGAATGAATTTCTTCTGGACCTTTATTACTATACCAGGTTTTATTGGACAAGGATATAGATGTTTATATTATTCGGGTATATTACCAATTGGATTATTTTAACTGCCGGAATATGGTTATTAGAGTGATTTTTCCTAGTATTCGTTAGCTCGCTGTAGGTGTCTGTTATTGTCGAGAGAATGTAATTGCAGTACTGGAGCTTCGGGGCCGGATGCTGACAGGCGATATGGCATGCAAGTGAATGCATCATATATACGGAGCCCGATCCACGGTGGATGCGATCGAACAACGATTCTAGATTCGAGGCGAATAAAATGTGGTATTCTGAAGAAGGCCACGTTACGTTATTACGGAACCCTTAACATGTCCTATAGTAGTATTTTACTATCTTTCCGAATTAAACATTCGTTCATCGTCTTATTAGGTACTTGAGTAGAATACGCCAATTCCCCCCACCGGAGGTCCTATCGAAATTCATAGGACACACATTCATCTCCCAAAGCTTGCAATGCATGTAAAATGGAGTAATTCAAACGAGACGGGAAAAAAAAAAAAGTTGATCAAATACCAACCGCAAAAACACCTATTGCAACTAAAGCCCCCCGCTGACAAATACAGGGTATTGGGCTTTCTAGCTGCCCTTTCTCATGAAGGAAAAAACGTTTTAAACAAAGAGGGAAAACCGACTAAACGTAATGGAGACCCGGATCCTAGCAAACGACAAGAACCAAAAGCCGCGTAAAGAGTAAAAGAAGAAAAAAAAGGAGGAATAAACGGGCTCGAGCTGTGAAATAGAATGGCTAACAGTTGCTCAAGTGCTTAATAATGCATAAGGATAAAAGCAAGAAATGTACCGCAAAAGGTATTAAAGGGGCATATGGTAATAGCAACAGGGAAATGGAACTAGGAAAGACAAAAGGAAAGGCGGAGGTGATCGGTAACTGCATGGTAAAACCATAAACGCTACAAGTCAGAGTACAGCCGAGAGAATTCGGACGCTAACGATCGGAGGAAGGAGTCATCGAGATAACCCTGGGTGTGAGTAATAGCGGATATCCGCCAAAAGATCCAAAAATGTAAGGAGGGCAAATAGAGGCACGCTGTCAAACAATGAGATGATCATCCTCCAGTAAAGAGCGGACCCAATCATGGAGATGTCGTAGATGTTCGTCAAATTTTGCGTTAGTGTCGAAAGCAAGGAGTTGAAATAACAAATGGAGGATTATCGAAGGGTTTGACTGTGTGATGTTGGGAATATTCGAGCTGCAATGCTATATGGGTATCATGAGTGTTTCCCATCGAAGCGGGAACAACTTAGAGGTACAGGTCCTCGAAAGGGCAAAGGCAAAGGGAAACGTGATCATCATCATCTACCACTTTTTCCGCGCAAATCTCTTGTTTAGAAGTGCGAGTACTTTGGGGACGTTGAATTGAACGTATTCCAAATCTAGATCCTCTTGATTGTTCTGTTGCATCTCAAGTAGATCGTCTAGCTTGAGGTCTAATTCGAGTAAGCCGCGATTTCTTCCTTTGTAGTGGAGAGAAATAACGAAGGTTCCGGGCATCGGGGAGGTAATGTTGAAGTAGATATTGGCCCGTCTAAGACGAAGTTAGTTTTGTGATCCAATATAACAATACCCTTGGGAAATATCTTACCTATTATCAGGGACATTGCTCTTCTGTATCACGCCCTCTTTCTCCAGTTGCTGATGGGTGAACTTGTAAGGGCCCAAGACTTGCTGCTTCTGTTGCTTGCGAACCTTGCCCTCGCTCTGGCTTCGAACATTGTGCAGGTAGGACTTGTAGGTTTCTAGCTGGCCAACAAGGTAGGCATTGTGGTCTCGTATGGTCTTGTAGACCTCTTCGAGCTTTCCGGTTTCCTGAATGACCTTATCCTTCAAGGAGCCTAAATGCACCAACTCTTGCTCAACCTCGTCTCTAAGTAACGAATAGTCCTCCTGCTTGCTGAGCACGCACATCTCTTCAAGCTGATTAAGAAGTTCCATGGCACGGATACCCTTTCGAACCATTGCCGCGTCTCTCGAGGAAGTAGCTGCTAGATCGGCAATCTTGTCTAATTTCAATGGTCTCCGGACCGCAAGTGCATTTGACGGTATAGTCCTCATGAGCTGAACGAAAATAGATTTTGCTTCCATGAAAAACACGTCTTCGTCGGTGATATCAAGGGCGGCTGTGAGATCATCAATTGGCTGTTCCCATCTACTGAAAAGAGGTAAAATGACGGCTCGATTATCTTTTCTCGGAACTTGGTGTGGGGCGGGTCCAAGCTCATTAAGAAGAATCTTAAGATGGGGGTGTAGAACATCCTGGCACTGATTCGGTTATAGCGATGATTAGCCGTACGCATTTTAG
This sequence comes from Arthrobotrys sinensis, assembly GCA_036971225.1. NCBI lineage: Eukaryota > Fungi > Ascomycota > Orbiliomycetes > Orbiliales > Orbiliaceae > Arthrobotrys > Arthrobotrys sinensis. The sequence continues at coordinate 2,229,687 of JAJTTV010000005.1, read as the reverse complement.
GAAGCGGTGCGTGGGATGGTACTTACCAAAGCAGCAGCATGCTTTTCCAACAATGCATGGGTTGCATAAATTTCGTTCAAGGAAATTGTGAGTTCTAAATCTTTCTTCGACAATGCAACATACTGATCCATCTCTAGAGATTCATAGAAATCTCCAACCTCACACAAATCATTCAGGAACTTGTTTATCCTTGTCCTATTGTGCTGAATGAACGGCGATAAGCTGGCCATGTAGGGCTCTTTCGAATATGATGGCTTGTTCGCAAGGTTTTGAAGCATTTTGGCAATCTAGAGAGTAAGTTAGTTGAGCATTACACAAAGAGTATTCTCTCAAATCCAGGTATTCTTACGAGTGTCAGGGTTCGCCTAGGATTGTCTGCAGGGGTCCCATCAACGAGCATGTACGAGCGTGGAGTGACAATCGCCGGGTTGATGAATCTCAAGAAAAAGAAACCTCCGATCAAAGTACAAATAACCGGGTCCTTCGCATCCGGGTATTTTCTTCGAGTGAGCGAACGAATCTGTTTACAGATCCACCTAATACCGTACGGTGTCTCATTCAGGTTGTTGATGATCGTCGTCAAGAATGAATTTGCGATTTCCATCAACATCGTTAACCTTGGCTCGATAATTTGCTGGACCTGTTCATTTTGGGCGGCCTCCTCTGCGGTCACACTCTTAGGGAGATGGGCAGGCAGGGATCCAGTATCCTCCTCGATCTGCTTAATCATTTGCTCGTACACCTTTAAAGGGTTTATTTCCAGGTTCAGGTCCTTATGTTCAATTAAGGAATTGATCCGATCGGCAAGAACTGTTTTGAGATAGCTTTGGCCCGGTCCTCTCCGAGTATATGTTGTCATCATACGGGATACCGGGGTGTTAGCTCTTAATAGCGAGCTATATTCAGGGGTATTTTCAAACTGAGCCGAAAGGACAGACTGCGGATAAAAATTTGTTAGATAGGGAATATAACAATGAAGGCTCGACATTTTGACGTACTTGAAACATAGTAAGAAGCAAATGCTCCTCCCGGCTCTCGTATTGGTTACCGTATATCGTAAACATGACAGTTTGAAGCAAGGAATCGATTTCGGCCATTGATACTAGTCGGCAGAGAGCTGCGATGTGTCGCGGTTCGGATTGAAGAAGGAACATAAGATTTCCATAATGTTGTGTTTTTTGGTCATTTGGGAATTGTCCTTCTTGAAGTTCGGCGCCTTCTTCGAGATGATTTGCGACCTCATTTTGCTATCACGAAAAGGAGTTAGTGACTATGTACTATGGCAAAGGTTCCGTACAGATCTAGTTACCTCCTCCAATGCCATGCGGTTCTGAATCAGTAGAGCGATTCTAGAATCTAGATATCTGACATCCTTCTCCAACACAAAGTTCTTTTTCGATTGCGAGGATATCTTAGCTTTGAGGTCCCTTAAAACTTTCTGGGCTGCACACTCCAAAAGTTAGTATTCACGACAAACAAACAGGTATAAAGTCGTCGCTACAACCTTTTGCAAGCTCATCTTCGATTTCGATATCCTTCTCGGCCGCAGACATCGACATGTACAAAGTCGTTATGGAATAACGTTTCGACTGGCGGATCGACTTCGGTGGGCCATCGGTGGAGGACATCGTGTTCTGTCGGGTTACGGGTGCGAAGGAAGACGACGAGGACGTCGACGTCCTCGACGGTATGAGCATTGTCGCCATGGTTATTGATGGATAGTATGTGTATCCCTCCCCGAGCTTTCAAACGACAATTGCACAATTGCTTTGCAATAGAAGATGGAAAGGGCGAGACGATAATGACGTGAACTGGTATCTATTTTTTTTTGTGTCGACTCGCGTCGAACCCAAGCTACCGACCAGGCCCTTGCTTGACGACGGGTGCTTTTTCTAGAGCTGACCCTGCTGCCAAAAAGGATAAACTTTTGAAGAAAAGAGAAGCCTCCCGTGGGTGGAGCGATGAGGGTAAACAAGTAGTGCCGTATCAGGCGCCCGATAAGATCCAAGACACAAAGTTGAGGTCGTCCCTGAGAGAATTGAAGGCTGTCGCTTGGCTTCGAGGATGGCAATATTAATGCAACCCCGGATGTGTTGATAAGGATAGGGACCTTGGATTCAGAAGCAGGTTCTGTTTTATATCCGCCGGAAAAGATTTGATGAAAAAAGCGACCTTTCAAACGCTTTTTATGGTTCCAATAATGGAGGGGAATGAACCTTTGCTTCTGCCGCTTCTTCTACTTCTTCTTCTTCTTCTGCCGCTGCTTCTTGCTCTACGGTAGTGCCGTCGCTAGGAAGGGTGTTCTAGTCCAGTGTTTGCTGCAGGTTACGAGATCTAACCGGAGACAAATGACCCGTTGGTGGAGGAGAAAGCCGAGGGCGAACCAACTAGGTGAAACGGGGAGAAGCCAGCGAGGAGAAGGAGAAGAGGAGGAGGAGTGGGAGGATGAGGAGGATGGGATCTATGGAGGATGAGGAGCGTGTGTGGGAGGATGGCAGGAACGAAGCGAGATTGCTGGCTGGACCTGCTGTTTTCTCTGTGTGGGGCGGATGGTGCAGAGATTCTACCCGCAAGCAATGTCCCCTGCTGCTAGCGATAACTACTTCGGTATTGATAGAGCGATAGAAGGCGGAGAGGCCAGAACCTGTTCTCAGGGAACGCTAGACCGATGCCAGTATTGAGACGCAGGAATATGATCCTACGCTGGTCGGTTACTTATGCTAGGTACCACTGCTGCTGCCCTAGCTCCATGGCTTGGTTTGTTAACATCTCGATCAAGACTCGATTTTGCATCTGCATTTGCAAGTTGCATACAAGTTTTGGTCTGGGTCGGAGTTTAGACTCAATCGCTGCTAGCGCGTGCGACTTACCTTTCAAACGAAGTACTGTTTTGTCTGTCTGTCTGTCTGTCTGTTTGTCTGTTCGCCTGGCCGTCTGTCTATTTCTATTGGGGGGAACGAGTATAAGATTGGTAGCGCAGAGGCTCTTCTTGTACTTGTTCAAATTAACTAATTGCGGATGGATTGAAAGAGATGAGTATATAATTTCCAGCGAGGCGGTTACATATATAAGTTTTATAACAGCCCGCGTCGTAGATGTAATTGTAATAACAATAATAGTAATAGTAAATGAAGTAAAATGATATCAGGGTCAATTGCAAAGAGGTTGTGGTGTTTTTTTGTTGGTGTTCCTTGCAGTGCAGTGGGAATTGTGTTCCTGGATTGGTGAACGGGTTTGTACCTGTGCCTGGCTTGTGCCTGCCGTATGTATGCCCGAGTAAGTACAGCACTGGACTGGACTGTACTGTACGTGCCTGGGCGGAGGTGATAAGAGGAGGATGAGGAAAAAGAAAGGAAAGGGGGAATGGGAAGGAATGGGAAGGAAATCTACGGTGAAGGGGAAAGAAGAAAACAGGCGGCGGAGGAATGAAGGGACACGGAGAGAGGGGGGAGGGACAGACGGTATTCGCAGCGTGTGAGCTTGGTTATAAGACGATTGCTCTTGTCTACTATATAATATATTAAGATAAGCGGGAGGGGGCGGGTCCAAGAGCAAATCCAGGAAGTCGCACAGGGACCGTTAACAGTCAGAATCGTCTATTGTCTTTTTCTCCCTCTCTCTCTCCTGATCGAAATATTAATTCGGGCTCAGGCGTTATAAATGCAAAGCACCATCTATCTCATGGCGGCTGTGGTAAGTTTGCACGTATTGTATCGTACCAGTTGATATTATTTTTATTTTTTCTGGCCAGGGGGAAAGGACAGGTCCGGGGTGTTTCTTCTGATTTCTGGCGACAGAAACGAGACGGATCCTGCTCCAGAATTGCTACCCTTCCGACGTCGTTTGACAGTCTATGCAATAATAACAATCCGTATGTGCCATTGCATGCTATTCCGAATTCAAGCTCCGAAACGACGACAATGTTGCTCAGTGCTAATTCTCTAAAATGCCCTTGGGAAAATTATTATTCTCGCTGAGAGTGCCACGAAGCGAGGGCCGGCCTGCAGAATCAAAAAAAAAAGGGAACGATGCCACAACCGGTCGAAAAAATGTCGAAGCTAGCCAACTAACGGTCAATACGAGAGTGCGCCTTTGTTAGCTTAGAACCTAGAAAGCGTGGACAGGCCTGGAGAGCATTTCCGAAGTTGTAGATCTCTCAGGTTCCAGATCCCAAAACACCAGTTTTATCGAAGAAAAGAGAGGGGCAGACATCAGACCACTCTTGCTAAGATAGCGCTGGAACCTCGCACAATTGAACACTGCATTGCGCAACAATAGCGTTATAATGTGAACGAGGATGCAGGAGTCCCAAATGTGACCTCAAGGGAAATACTCCATCATGTCATAGCACAAACTCTAAACCTACTGCGGAAAACTTTTGAAAGACATTGGAAAAAAACCACACGCCTGAAATGCTCAAGACCGAGCCAGGTACTCACGATGACAATCAAACGGCTTCAGCGATGCTTCAAGCCAGAGGCGCCAAGTAGTTTCCGGATTCCGAACATCACAATAGCCATCAATTCACCAGTCCGGCTATATCTGCAGTCTCTGCACTGTGAGCTCCAAGCTAGCGCAATTCTCCAACCACTTCCCTCTTCATCCGAGGAAAGAAATGACATCGTCCCTTGCCCCTCATGGCCAACGAATTGTTTGCAATTGGCGAAAGGATCCTTGCGAGCGAATAGTAGCTTGCAAAAAGCAGGAACGACGGGCAGACAGGAACGAGAAAAATCCAGTCATCTGGTTCGGGTGGGTACCTTAGGTCTTGGAAAACTTTTAAATACCTCCACCGACAAAAGGAAAAGTACAGGTACCTCTCCAGACGTTAAAGCACACTTCTACAGACATCATATGAGTCTATTTGTCTTTCCGTAGAGTACTGGGTACTTTCAAGGGCTTGCGGTATCAACACCCCAAGTATACCAACATTCCTGAAGCTACCTTGTTCCTAGCGGCAGGTTGAGATGAGCAGCCCCTCTTGACGAATGAACGAGCTCGAAAAGAGCAAGCGTCCTGGAGCTGAGAAAAAAATTATCATATCGGAAAGGGTCACGGGGGTAGCAAAAAGGCAGAGCTATCCCTGTCTGAGAACAACGATCAGAATTGCCATGCAGGATGGTGTGGAGCTATCATGTGACCTTCAGCTCAAAATACAACCAAGCTAAGCGCAATTTATGACAGGACAGAAAATGTGTAACTGGATTGTGTAACTCGCATTAGGCCAGTAGCCCATCGAGGGCGAGAGATGAGATGACTGGTTGCCTGATTGGTTTACGGCGGATACATGACAATAATGACTCCGAAAAGGATAAGTAAACCGTCGAAAACCAACCTCGAATAGGACCGACCCTACAGGAAAAATGCATCATGATGTGTATCGCCATCATTGCATTGGAATTTCTATCTATCCATCTACCCTAAAAGTCTCCCCGGTAATCCATATCCCGCGGAGCAATACCCCTCAACTTCATCGTCATGCCACAGCAAAATCCTCCAACTTGAACCCAATCCCATCCCAAAGTCTCGAATATCCGACGAAAGACGGCCAATTGACCAGATAGGCGGCACCAGCGAACGCCACCACGAGCAAAAAGGCACTCGTTGGCTCAATTCCCAAGGCAGGAGACGGGGACAAGAGATCTAAGGTTTCCTTTGCAGATCGGCTTGGGGGCTCATGATAACTCAGTTGATCAATTGATCCTATTTCGCCGACACAATCGAATATGTCATTACCTACTAGGTGCTTATAGGTAGTCTTTGCTTATGAGGCCAAAAGTAGCTATAGCTCCTAGTTAGCAATAGTTCCAGCCCCTTCAAGTACGTCTGCTATTTTGTGGAAAGCTTAGTCAACAGAAGTCTTAGATTCGACAATATCGAAATTCAACAGGCTAACTACCCGATAGTAATGCTAAATAGGCAATACCCAGGAGAACGACCTCCCGGGCTTTAACCAAGTGGTTCAGCTAGAATTTATCAGCCCTTACTATGCAGTGTAGGCGAGGCCGTGGCTTTTTGATAATTAATAGCTTTTGTCTCGCCATTCACAATCCGTTCGAGGATACCCTCTGAATGCGATACCGCCAATTCGTTTTGTACACAAAGATAAATTTCGCTTCTCTCGCTATTGATTCATTATCCTTGAACGCCATTAGAATTCGTCCCCTGTGCGGCTCTCCGGTGGTCACTTGTGGGGCGGTTTACGAGAATAATACCTTGCGGATCAAATTAACCCCGTGGTTTCGATGGCTCTAGGCCAATGACTATATTAAGAAATACGTAAAAAATAATAATTCTAAGAATTCGTGCGCATGCCCCGCCAAAGTTGATACCCCCGAGCCTGCTGTTGCAAAAATGACTGTTTGGGGGTGAATTCGATACAAATAGGCTCTACCAACAGGATCAGAACCGGAAAGCCTCGTTACTGATATAAACTACAGACCGTCAGTAAACAATCCCTTTAACTAAGTGCTCAGTTTTTGCGTGTCTTATCTTTCTTAACCTCAATGTTCGTGCAACAAAACGAAGACGCCACCGATGGGATTTACTCGAACCCATAACATACTATCCTTAACTCCATTCGTGCCTGTGAATTAAGAGACAACTTTAACGGGTGCATACTCGGATTTCCAAATGTCTCAAGTAGATATCCTAGCCTCAAACGCCTTCTCTCGAGGTCACAGGTAGACAAATGCATACAGACAGTTACCGATATTAGAATGCCTAACTCCGTAGGCATTTACTCATCCCGCCACGTCGCGATAGATATCCTTGTTTATATCACATACACTTTACTCCTCTCAAGAAGGAAGAAAGAAAAAAAAAAAAATTCCGCGGCTGACAAGGAGGCTGAAGAGATGCAAGCTAACTAAGCTAGAGTCCCACCGTTAATGTGCTTAAGCAACTAATGCCGCCGCGCAATCCGCCTCGTAAGTACCTACGAAGGTATATACGTATACAATACTGTTCTTTATAAAATTTAGACGGTGGCCAAGACCCGCCAATTCGGTACCCTTTGCAGGGTTAAGTTCTTGTATATTTGGGACCTTAAAAAAGTCGAAATAGGTAACACAGAATCTTTCCTATATGATGGATCTTAAAGGGGTGTATATGAGTAAATACTTATTTCGTGGCAAATGCAATGCACTTTTAAAGATTTTACACTTTGGCCGGCGGGGCCGATAAAACGGTAAATATGCTTGAGAAGTCTTTAGAATACAACTGGCTCGCCACCCTTTTCCTATATTCTACAAGTGGATATCATCGGAATTACTCAGCAATTAGGTCTGGACCCGAGAGGTTTCTTGATCTATACTTAGACTTTGATCTACTTAAGCAAGTTACCTGTGCACCTCTAGAAACCTCAGTGTTCGGTAGCTTATTCGCCTAGCAGGTAGCTCTATTTTAAAACTCCTGGCATGAAGGGGACTAGCCAGTGGGGAAAACGTCAACGCAGGATATAAATATATCCTGTGTCTTTTTGGGGGGCTGGTGGCCCGTTCGCTCTTTTCTTGTCAGGTTCGCTTTCGCGATGCTCGAACACCATGGCTGACAGGATGGTGCGTGCGTGGGGTTCCGGTCCATGTAAAGATATGGGGGTCCCAGTTCTAGATTATTTCCAGAACGAATTTAGGTCGTGGAGGGGCTATGCAGTGGGAACCAACATGTGACACCCCGCGCTGTAACATAACCGACGTTCTATATTTCGGGAACAGCTGGGGTTGCCATGCTTCAGGTTGTTGGTTGGGATACTCTTAGGGGTTCTGAGGCAGATTGTCGGTCGGTTGGTGCTCCAGTGTTTCAACTGGTTGACTCTGGAAATGTTGAGAAGTCTGTTTGATGTCATTAAATATTTCGTTATTATATTGATACTAAAGGCCACCCCACTAAATAACATGGAATCTAGGTAGCCTCAATGGCAAATTATAAAATATACAAAATGCTTTTGGTCAGATTTCCATGAAAAGAACCCCTGCTTCGAGACATAAGAAAAAACCAGGAAGAATAACACCCAAAAAACCAATCCCCGCGCCATGATTTAAAAAAAAAAAAAACCATCCCGCTATGTTAGTCTATGTGAAAATATGCACGCAAGCATGTATGTACCATCGTCCAATAGTAAAAGTAATGGGGGAGAGGCTCCAACTTGGGACATCCAAACAAAAACGCACTTAAACTATATACCAATCCGAAATGTAACATCATAGGGCGTAAATCCCCTTACGGGAAATTGATCCAATCTGCCACGAACCCGGCATCGATGTAGGGGGCTTGGCACTTGTCCATCAAGGTACATCTTATCGCATCGATCATCTTATTCCAATTAGAGTTGCGGTTTCCGACGAATCTAGTGTTAAATAACCAGGGTCAGTTAGACAGGCCGGGTCTTGTCGCACCAGGGAAGTAACCAGGTTAGACTTACGTATCACACTCGACTGCCATCCATAATTGCATCATGTGTGTGAGTAGAGAGTCGGTTTTGTTATGTGTGAGTTGGAGATTGGCCTGGGGTCCCCCGTCTACGCGTGGGATGTTCGAGTAGTACCTATTTTGCGCGCGATGTCGTATTAGTTAGGTTGCCTGGTGTCGCGCAGACGAGCTTCCCGAATAGGTGCTACCAAGATCAAAACGCTTACCAGGTCCAATCTATGTTCCCGTAACTTCGAACGGGATTTACGAATGGCGTTCTTTTCGCCTCCGCGATAGCGCCAGGGTCTTCGGTACTCATGAATGCACGTTTGATGTAGCGTAGTGGATTTCGGAGAATGAAGCGCTCCGCTGAGACGATGTAGTCCCGAGTTGAAATTAGACGGCCCTCACCAGCTTTGTCACCGTGTCGGATGTGCATTGAGATTGTCGAAGGTGGTAATGGAAACGGAACTTCGCGGGGCTTGGGCTAGGGAGGGTTCTTGTTAGTACATTGCTTTTTCATCTGAAGTTGGGTAAAGAATTTTGATAACCTACTTTCGAAACATCGCCACGGTTGGTTTCAACGCCCTCGTGAAGCGTCTTGTTCAATCTCAACTCTGTCATCCGTGCTAATGCGGCACGGTTTGGTCTCAGGATGTAGCCGTAGAGTTGCGCCCGCCACCAGTATCTCAAAACCGAGCCGCCAGGCGTCACACCCGTTCCGCTGAAATACGAACTGTATGCCAATTCAACGAAGGGAACAGTGTCCCTGACCTTGCCGTCCTTAATTTCCGATGGGTCGATTTCATGGACTGAATTTTCCTTCGTCGCATAAGCCGCGCAAGATGACAGTTTTTCGATAACACACTCTAGTGATGCAGTTTCTCCTCGGTGTTTGGCGCAGTTTTCTTCGACCAAGGTGTTACCTGGGGAGTTTTCTTTATCGAAAATAAGAATCCGGTCTGTTTGAATCGCCACAGACATTTCGATGAATACACGACGGATGATGGCCCCAAGGCCATGGCGAGGCCATTTGTTCTTTAGGACGTAAAACTTCTTCCCCGTGCAATCTTCGGGGTGTTGGTGGTTGTAGATAAAATCTTGGGCCCATTTTGTCCTGGCGCGTAGTCCAACACGTTAGCGGGCTAAGGCAGTAAATTTGTTGGGGGACTATGGGCAGAAAGGAAATCAAGGGAAATGGTGGCCGGACATACAATGGAGAAAGGCCATCATCGTCAAGTGAATTGATGTGGTCTTGCCATGAGCCTATCCTATTGATTCCGTAGAAGCTCTCGATTTTTCGTAGTTTCTCCGGCGAGATTGCAGAAGCAGTTTTGAACTCGGGTAGGAGGGCCAACTGGTCGTCAGTTAACAGTTCCATCAGGTCCTTCGCGTAGGTATGCGGCGAGGCAGGAGTTCCGAACCACGAGTTCGGGTTCTTGTAACCCATAGGGAAGTCGGCTTCAATTTGTTCGACATCGAGCTGGTCGGGATCGATGGCTGTCGCTGTCGCTTTGGAGGGGCCTTGGGCTTTTGTTGGAGAAGAGAGGGTGGATATGGTGGTAGTCGTTTTTGTCTCTGTATTTGTCGCTGTGACTGTGACTGTAGCTGTAATGGTGTGAATGGATGGGAGGTCTAAAGGTATACCGGGAAGCACGGCATTATTAGCTGAAGCCTTCTCGAGAACTGAATCGATTGCAGTGAGGGAGAGAGAGGGAGAGTTACCGTTAGACAGATGGATGGGAATGACATTGGAAACTCGGTAGGACGACAGAGTGAAGAAGAGTAAGGACAAGATGACGACGGCGCCAAAGACGACCTTCATATGAGGAAACTTGGGACCCATCATGGCATATATATAAATTAGATGGTAGCTAGATTGAGAGCATGCAAGCACGATGCTCAGTAATCTGCTGGTGGAGGTGCCGGGCTTCCGACAGTCGACGCTATGTGGTGGGAGATATAAAGGACATCCATGAACGGGTTCCGCTGATGAAAAGTGCCAAGACTGGGACCGACCCGCTTTATGTACTCGGGTTTCTGACTTACTTACGCTGACATGAGCATGGAAGCAAGGTAGGTTAACTAGTGGGAATGAATGAATGAATTGGATGAATGAAAGCGGTGGCTATGTAGGGTTTGATGGGATACGTACGTCTGGCTGTACTTGCCGTGACTTCAAGAACTCCCTCTCCAACACTTTCAGGAGGCTAAGATGTTATAATATAAATAAGTATATACTAGTAAGTACTTCTTCGCAAGTTGTCGCTGTTAGTCAGTTCAGCCTTTGCATGTGTGGGAATGAATGAGTTCGCTGATGATTGATAGATAGTACATAGTACATAAGACCAAGACCGTGCAGTTGCGGCACAGCTGAATTCATATGATGGCCCCCCAGCACAGACCCTGTTCAGGGGTGGGTCCGATATTATGCAATGACAGGGCCTCGATTGCGGGCCCTGTCTGTCTTGAATGTAACCAACCAACCGCCGCGCCCACGCCCTCCTTTTGAAGAAGTCGTCTTTTTTTATTTTATTTTATTTAAATGGATGCACATACGCATACTCTCGACAGGCATTCCACTGACGTCTGTCGATATGGCGATCAAATTGTGTTGTTTCCTTGCTGCCCTGATTCTCACCCAACCTTCTACAACCGGTCCCCCTTACCCGATTCTGCTTCACAATTAAACTCTCTCAGCTTTTAAGTTACCAGGCTTCGAACACTTCGACGAAGAACCTTTTTAGTAGTGTCCACTCGGGTATCAAACTAAGGGTGTCGACACGGACTATGTAAGGCCAAGCAAGAAAGTATGTACTTCTTAAGGCTGTCAAGCTTCCTTCGGAGAAACGAAACACCAATTGGTTTGCAGGCATTGCACCCGACCGAATCCACTTTCTCCCCCCTTCGAATTCTCTCCCTTGTCAAAACCCATTCACACTAGCCTGTTATGGCCTTCTTTGGTATTTGCATGGGTGAATTTCTTTCTCGTCAAATTGCCTCCACGGGAGCTTAACCTATGTGTGTATCCGTCTAGACTATCTGTGTAACTTGCATGCGCACCTACATATATGCGCGCTTGCTCTTTTCATCTCAAAAGTTGATAGGAGCTGGGCATTCTCCTTAATCTATCGTATTTCTCGTTATTTTACATTTAGGCTTTCATCGTCGAGCTTTTGCCCTCCCTTTCTCGTCTTCGGGCCCTCATTCCCTTTGGACCCCCATCGTATTTCTTGCTCCCATCAAACGCCTTGCTTTCGCCTTCTTTCTTGGCGTTCATTATCGAAGGCGCCGACGTGTAGTCAAAGGCCTGGAACTCCCCTTCCTCCTCCTGAAAATCCCCATCTTGCTTGGCCGATTTTCGTTTAGCTTCTTCCTTCTTTCGCTTCTTTTCTGCCTTCCTAGCAGCTCGCTTGTCTAGTTTTGAAAGCTGCACCGCTTCTCCCTCATCTTCATCTTCTTCCTCTTCCACATCATTTCCAGATACAATCCCTGCAGCTTGGGAGCTCGGTGAGTTTGGATCGGCATCCGACTCGTCATTGTGCTGCAAATCCTCAGCAACATCTTGAAGCTTCCGCTTCCGCCCCCCACCAAGCTTCTTTATAACAATGATATCTGGCGTCTCCGCCTTCACTTCCCTGTCTTTGATGTAATCTGCACGAGGGATCGGCGGCAGAGTTTCACGTCCGCCAGAGTTTTCGAGAACAGTGGCTGTGAGATTAGGCAAGGGTAGCGCAAGCGATATGTCGTTCACACCATTGACAAGGTCCTTAACCTCCCAACGGCTCCCACCGAATGTGCTCCCCCAAAATTGTGATTCCTCTGTTTTCGCGCCCGCGTCTCCAGCGCCAAGCATTGGCATGATATTTAATTCATCACTTCCCTCGTTCTTTACATCTTTAGCCTGTGGTGCCCAGTATTTTCCGGCGGTATTCAAAAGATGGTGGACCGAACTGAACGGCACAGGGTTCGCCTTGGCTTCCTTGATCGTGGAAACGAGGTCCGCTAGTCGGGACCTGAGTAACGGGGTATTGGCAACTGATAAAGCCGCGGCTGCGTCAACAGGCATCTGCCTGGTAAAACTGAGAAGGTGATTTTTCGACATTATGAAATTCGGGCTGTCATCTTCCTCCCGTGCAACCCTGTCACGCCACGCATGTACGGCTTTGAACACTGCAAACTGCTCGTCGGTGAGATTGACCGAATTATGTTTCAGAATAGACAGCCAGCCGCGAGACCCGCTGCCATTGACTGAGTCGTACGGTTCCGTATCGTACGTTTTAAGGCATGTCTCCTTGGAGTTGTTCTGGACCGTCTCAATCTTATCCTCTTCTTCAGCGTTGGTTTTGCCAATCAATTCATTCCTCATATTGTCATAGATGTACAGCAAAAAATGAGTGTCGGATCTTGCGTAGTCGAGCATCTCCTGGGGTATCGGCCTGAAAGAGTTCCCTTTAGTTTTTCAAAACCGGCTTTTGGGTGGGTTAATTGGGCTCTCACCTGACTCTCCAATCCGCCAATTGATACGACTTGTCGGCGTCGAAGTTAATATATTTCTTGAGAAGAAATGCGAGGCTGTGGCCGGTAAATCCTAGACTCCTCGCAGCGTCATAAGTGTCGAATAGACCAACGACATAGAGATTTAAGTCCCGCTGTAGCCAGATGATATCCATGAAAGCGCCGTGGAAGACCTGTTGAACCATTAGAAATCAGAACAACTACGACTGACAACTAGGGATTATCGTACCTTCACAATACCAGGGTTTGCGAAAACCTCGTTCAGGGCCTCGAGTTCATCTCTTAACTTCAGGGTATCAATTATCCAGTCCTGGTCCCGTGTGCTAATTTGCATCAAGCACACCAGGCCAATATACGACCGATAATCGTGGTGCTCTAGGTCAACTGCTATTTCCTCCGCCTTCAGGAGCTCCTGCACCATCTCCTGCAGTGTTTCCGGAGAATCAACGAATACTGCTAAAGTCGACTCGAACGGCTTGTACTTGATAGGTTCCGCCTCTTTTCGTACCCGGTCTGGAAATCTATACTGTGAGATTTCATCCAGGTAGGGATGCGGGTACTTCTCCCTGCCATCAATCACAGCTGGGGCTAGACTTTCTTCCAGCGGCTTGATTGCGTAGGGTTTCTTCTCCAGTCGCGGTTTATGAGGGCCCGAGTCGAGAGGCGATAGCGGTTTTTTGAATTGAAGTTGAGGTTTCGCCATGTGCAAGCTCTTGTTGAATGCCTTTCTCCCTTCCACTGTCCGCTTCTCTGTCCGAGCCGACTTGTAGTTACTCGCCGTAGCCGTCGTCTGCATTACTCCTCTCTTCACCGTCCCGGTATATTCATCCATACACATGTCCTATACCAAACAATCGTAAGCTTTGTGCGAGCAGATCTATGTAAAGTCGCCTAATCCATACCGCTTTCTCCAGCAGGAAGTCAACGACTTCCGAAATGACAGACCATCGCGTTTCTACACTATCCGCATCCTCGAAGTTCTCAAACTTAATATCAGATCCATCGGTGGCATTCCGAACCAAATCATTGATCAATCCTAGAATCTTCCCGTTGGCAGTGTCGAGCGCTGTGGAAAATTCTGTGTCTAGAGATTTATTGAAAGCGATATCGCCTGACGATAGAGTCTTCGCCGTTTTGACGAGCTTAACCAAGCCGACAGAGGCATCTTTCTGGAATGTTGCGAATTCCGTAGGTTCCATGTTTGGTAGTGACGAGATGTCGTTATGTTTGTGAAAAGTCTCGTGTGATGTCGGGTTGTAAGGGCTTACGTTCGATTCAAGGGTCGCCGTGATGGGTAAAAGTGGTAATAGGATTAAAAGGATTTGGAGGATGTGCGCTTATGTCGTCTAGGTGCATATTTGACTTGTGTGAGGCTGAACGGTGGAGTGTCGTCGACAATGCGAGTCGCGAAGGCCCGGATGGTTTGATGGAGAGGAAAAATTTCGGGGTTGAGTTAAGCCAAGTTTGGCTGCAGCGGGCACCTTCTTGGCTGGGCTGCAAGGCACGATTTCTCTTCCTTCGTTTACTGTTCGGACGACGACAGAGACATACCACCAGCTACTCAAATTCAACTTCGCACCTGCATACGTCGCAGTAGAGATGTCTGCAAGTCTGTTACCGGAGTGTCTACCAGCGAAGGAGAAGTACGATGCTTGTTTCATAAGATGGTACACTGAGAGTACGCTTTGTCCATTATTTTGTTTCTTCCATTCTGGCTCTTTTGCTAACGGTGATGCCCAATGACTACAGAGTTTCTTCGTGGCGAACGAACTGAAGACGAAACATGCAAGAAGCTTTTCCTGGAGTACTCTCACTGCTTGAAGGTCGGTGCCTCGACTGTCGACAAATACCATAGACTGTTCACTGACGAGAGTACTACAATACAGAAAGCACTTGATAGTAAAGGAATCAGCAAAATGCTCGACGACGCCAGGAAAAACACTGAAGATGGCGATTTAAGTCGGCGAGAGTCATGATGACTCGAGATATACCCTGAGATAAACCTGTCTACCTCTCTACTCTGCTGGGCCATGGGACTCTGAAATTCCACCTGGGAAATCGACGGGAACTAAGGGTGGTGGCGCCTGGGTTCCGGAAGGCGACGAGCCAGATATCCGCTAGATATTGTACGAGATACGTCTGGCCAGAATCAGAATAAATGCTCAAGTATGGGGTCACCAGGCACAGAGCTAGCGGGACGGCGTGTCCCGGATGGTACAGCTATGAACATTCTACACAGCCTGCAGCAGCGTTCTTACATCTGTTTCGAGGTCAGAGGATGGTGGGGCCTTATCGGACATGAAACCGCCCACGGTACCCAGCCGACGGTCTTGATTTGTGGATTTGCGGGCATACATACATACACCCGGTCCTCCGTTAATTATAACTTGTAGATAGTGCACATACATACATATATTGACATGTAGATGTAAAATAAAAAATAAGTACATACCTGTATTATATTAATATCACAGGCGTGGGACTGTCGGGACTCGAAGTGCTGTTTTATAATTACGTCCGGCGTAAAGCAGTCCTGTGACGTAGAGCAAGAGAGGCAGATCTGTTTTCTTGGTCCACCACAAGTTTAAGCCTCCCTCCAGTCTAGTCTTCTCCTTCTCCAGATCTCGTCCCTCCTCTTCCTCCTCTTCTTCCTCCGCTACTGCGACAGAAAAGCTCCGCGACGACGACCGGTCAAGCTTAGAACATCTCCCTATTCGCCGTAGACAGGCCAGTTTGTCTATTTTCACCGACTGCGGCCCTTCACCAGCAATCTCCGACCCCTGCTCTGTGTACCTGGCCTGCAAAGAAAAACCAGCAGCTCAGGCGTTATCAATGTCGCGACAGCGTCCCACATCATCATCATCCTCCGCTGTTACTAGTAACGGAGGTTTGTATATCTATCCCTCCGAAACCACATTTCCGAGGTCGGCGATGGGATAACTAATCTTTTGAGTTACACCGTTTAGGAGCCGATACCAAAATGAAGGACCTTACAAACGATGACCGTCACTTCTCCATGCTCCGGTACTATCCCAGGCCTCCTTGACATTCCCCATCCCGGCGCAATGCTGCCTATGGGGATCTACTTCTGTTACTGGGTCACTGAGAGTAGACTGCTAACCGTTGCTGTTCCCTGGAGACTATAGACAGCTTCATGCCGCAGATTTTATCACCGAGCTGAATGGTATATTAGAACCTCTCGAAGACAATTGGGTGGTCACGGGATAGCATGAAATCGGCTTACACGGTATACTCACAGGCTTCTGTGGCATCATGTCCGTCTTCTCCTCGTTACGGTACTGTCTCGGTGAACCTTCCGACTTAACGAACGTCTGGATCGCTCTCACATTCATGCCCTTCGGTCTCTTCTTCGATTTTATGGACGGGCGAATCGCTCGGTGGCAGAAGAAGTCATCTATGCTTGGTCAAGAACTTGACTCTCTCGCTGATTTGGTGCGTCCCGACCCAAGTATCTTGTGGTAACCTGTCAGATCTAACAATCACGCCCTTACCTAGATCTCGTTTGGTGTCGCTCCGGCTTCCCTAGCGTTTGCAATCGGATTTCGGAGTTTTCTTGATACTGTCCTGCTATCCTTCTTTGTGCTTTGTGGACTCTCCCGCCTGGCCCGTTTCAACGTTTCCGTCCAATATCTTCCAAAGGATGCGTCAGGCAAGTCAAAATACTTTGAGGGAACACCCACACCGACATCGCTGAGCTTGATGGCCGTAGCTGCATGGTGGGTTAAGAATGAATGGATTCTCGAGAATCTGCCGCTGGGAGCTGTCCTGAAAGATACAGCCCTAGAATTTCACCCTGCAGTTCTTTTGTTTGTGGCTCACGGCTGTGCTATGGTGAGCAAAAGCTTGAAGGTTCCTAAACCCTAGACGATCTTACAGGCCCAGATCTCTGAGTTCCTTACAATTCCCTTTTCTCTTCGGTATTATTGGGCGGCTTGTCAGCCTTTCGTTGCTTCTATATTGGCCGGGCTTTCCTTTGGTTGCTTCTACACACCCCCTTCTGTGCACGAGCCTAGCGTGCAGGCTTGTATTTTTTTGGGCCGAACACTCCTCTTCAACGTGTGCTTCCTTTTAGTTCTATACAGTCTCATGATTCAAACTCTGCAACGGGATCATCCGGGAATCGTGTGCATTATATTTATAGATGTCATGGAGTGCAAAAACGTGGTAGATGCATATGTTACATGTCCAATTTAACGTTTTATTGGCCGCACGTGCTAGTTTATGATCTTGCGAGCGGAATTGAATTAGTTTCGGCAGTAAAATGCAAGCAAATGCAAGCTGCTTTGGTTTCCCATTATTAATGGTGGTTATTAATCCGAAGCCGAGTCCAAGTTACATAACCTTCTCCTCATCCCTCCGAGCTAGCTTCACTCCGCTCCAGACCAACCTCCCAACCTCCTAAAACCCCACAACCCCTCAGTTCCCCTCTCCCTCGCGTCTTCATCACAAACTACCAACCCCACGACCATGGCCGAAAAATCCCACTGTCTCTACTGCTTCGACGTCCTCGCCTCCTCCTACTCCAAGAAAACTCCCCTCACCCTCTCCGAGGTCGAATCCGCCTACCATGACCTCGAAACCCGTAGTTCCTCACTCACAAACGGCAACAGCAGTGGCACGAACGGGGTAACTACCAATGGTACCTCTGCCAACGGACACTCGTCTACAAACGGAGTATCACACCCCGAACGGCCGTTATTCGTCACGTGGAATCTGGTTAAGTCTCGAGGGAAGCAACTGCGGGGTTGTATTGGGACTTTTGAACCGCAGAAGTTGGATGACGGGTTGGCGTCTTACGCTCTTACTTCGTATGTTCTATTTACTTCTGTATAGCTATGCTAGGTTACCTGGACTAAATCACTGCGATAGAGCTTTCGACGACACCCGGTTTAACCCGATAGATATAAAGGAACTATCGTCTCTGGAATGCGGGTAACTACCCATCTACCTCCCTCGTGTATCACCGCCGATTCCAAAAGGATATGTGTATGCCTAACCACCGATGAACACCCCAGAGTCTCAATCCTCACCGACTTCGAACCCGCTTCTCATGCATTCGACTGGACCCTCGGCACTCACGGCCTCCGCATCTCCTTCACCTACCATGGCCGTCGACACGGTGCCACATATCTCCCCGACGTCCCCGTAGATCAGGGTTGGACACAAGAGGAGACTTTAATCTCGTTGATGCGGAAAGCTGGTTGGGGTGGGAAGTCCTCGGAGTGGCAGAAGGTGAATTTACAGGTCACAAGGTATAAGGGGACCAAATCGAGTGCGTCGTATGAAGAATATAAGGAGTTTAAACAGTTTGTGGAGGGACAGAGGAAGAAGTAGGAAGAAACCCAGGATTTTATGGTGCTTTATTGGGAGGGCGTTTAAGTCGACGAAACTATCTTTTTTGGGAGGGAAGGGAAACCAGGGAAACCGGCGGGACGAATTATTTAGGCGTTCTCTTCTTTTTTTTTTTTTTTTTACATTTTGGGGGGAAGCTCGCATCGGACGGTCTGGATTTATGGACAGGTGGGAATTTTGAGAAGTATCGAAGGAGTACAGGTAACCTTTTTAAATCTTGGCTTATAATATAATTTATCGAACAAAGCTCGTCTAGGGGGGCGAAGGAAGCAACAAATGTGTGTCTGCGGAATATGTATAGGTAGGTAGAACCTTTTCTATGCAAAACATTTCAATATATCATTCCTTTTCTTTTTCTGCTCTCTTTATTTTTCTTTCTTTAGACCCAAGGTGAGTAGACCTTCACATAGACGCAACCTCTCGAGTCAGGTATCCTTTTTTTGATTTTCCATATATATCCTTTCCATAGTTTCTTTAGAGCACACATACGTCGTCCAGGTATTCTTTAGGGTTCTAGAAATGTACGATACCCAGCATGTAGAATTTTTGGATTTCTAAAGGCAGAAAAAAAAAAAGAGATATGCAATGAACACCGCCTCCTCCTAATGTACCTGACAAAAAGATCACCGCAAAAGATGAAGGAAAAAAGACGAAAGGAAAAAAAAACCTCTACTCCTTTAAAACAACGTGGTTGTGGTATCAAAATGGGACAAAAATTGATGTAAAAAAAGTAGAAGGAGAAGCTGAGGACCGAAAGGGAAAGGATAACAAAGAGACTCGAGATGATAAGGATTGTAAGGGGTTTTTGTGCGGACAAATATACAATGAAAAATCGGTGGGTAGATTAGCAACTGACTCGCTCGGAAAGCGGAATGAGATGATAGTAGTAGGCCGTTAATTTTGGGGGATTGGACAAAAGGACTCGAAATGGCTTCGGAAGGGCTAGCAGTTGGCGGTTTATAAAATGAGTAGAAAAACAGGAATAATGAAAATGCTGTGTGGCTGGATGTGTAATAAGGATTCTGCGGACTGTAGTGTTGGAATAATAAGATAGTGACCTCGTTCGAGTCACGTTGAATGCTGGTAACTTCAAGTAATGGAGATGATCCTGCTGGTGAGCTGCCGGTATGTAGGTATGGCGTTTTGGTTCACATAATCGTGCAGCAGGAGAGCTTGCTGAAGAAGCCTTTCTTCTTCTTGCCGTTTGCGTCGCTGGCCTGGCCCTTCTCATTTTCGTCGATGGTTGTGGGATAGTTTTGTAACCCAGTGGTTGGAACGTTGGCTTGTCGGGTAGGTGGTGCGGCCTGCCCTCTCCTTGCTGCTACAACTCTGCGGACGATGACTTATATGGCACATTAGCTTCATTGCAGGGTGTACGATTCGGCAGGAAGAAGAAGACTTACGCGCAAATGTTTCTTCAATGTTGACCATATTTCTCGCGGATGTCTCCATAAACCTAACCATCCCAGGGTCAGCAAAACCTGCATTGGTATGGGCCATCTCGACGCATCATTTTTTTAACATACCCGCATCCGTGATCCCTCGCCCAATTTAATCCTTCAGCACTAGCCACCTGTCTATCATGCGCCAAATCGACCTTGTTCCCCGCTACAAATTTGATCTGTGGCGGTTTATCCGCCGGCCGCTCTTCGGATTCCATCTCTATCAGGTCATTGAAGTAATCGAGTGCGACGAGGGAATCGTGGCTAGTAATATCGTATACTAGGAGGAAGGCATCTGCATCTCGTGTATTTGCTGCCGACCATAGTCCGCGATATCTAGAGTGACAGCCCGTGAGGTTAGTTGCGAATTCGGATGAAAGGTTTGAATTATCGGAGATGCGCACTCTTCTTGACCCGCTGTGTCGGTGAGGTGTAGGTGATATGTCATGCCATCGATAACTCTGGTGACAGAATAGCTGTCCTCTGTTCCGCAATAGTATAAAAATGAGTATTCCGTAATTCAAAAGTAAGCACTGAGTTCTGCCGTAGTACCTATTGTAGGATCATAGCTAGAAAAATTCCATAACGGGTCAGTCGATAAATCCCATGAGCAATATAACAGGAATAAAAGTAACATACTCATGTGTCCATTTACTCCGCACCAATCGTAACGATATCGATGATTTACCTACAACATCGAAATCAGGTTAGTAATTCTCAGAACCGCACATGCAAGGCCCCCCGCATCTTTCGTTTCAAGGATTGTCGATAACGTTTGGTGAACGTGAGACATTAATGCAGGTGGGAGTGAGAAAACAGCGTAAGCGTGCAGTTCGGGTCCGTACCTGTTCCACCATCCCCACAAACGGTGATAGCTATCCTATTGTCTTCCTCCATGTGCGGCCGCGCACCCAATATTGGATGATTTTAGATGGATGATTTTAGAGGGAAAAAGAGAAAGCTGAAGCTTCTAGTGTTTGGTGGTGTCGCGCGAACGGAGTGTTTCTGGGTTTGCGATCTCTATACTATCGCCGCTTTTGGCGACAGTTTTGTTGGTTTGGGCTTTGGGGGTGGAGAACGGACTGCAGAGCGGTGGTTGCACCAAACAGACTGGTTGGGACCGGTGGGACGGGTCAAGACGTCGAGTCGCGGGAAGGGCTTGGATGGACGTATGTACGATGATGAAATGGGGCCGGCGCAGGAAGGAGATATTGGAATTCTACAGATGCATCTATAGAAACAATGGAAGGATAGGATGGACAGGAGAGTTCGAAGCAAAGAAAGAAGAAGAGAGTCCCTGAATCGAAGGAAAATATCATGCGACGAAAATGTTGGTTCCCGCTGATTCGCTACAAAAACGGTGTCCTGTGCCCTGATTCGTTTTGTGCACTAATCAAAGATAAGATTTCCAGGTTCTTCTCGTCTTTTTTTCGGTGGCGCTTTTGCGGCGAACAGAGGGCAAAGGAATTTGTATGGCCAATTTCCTCCCGGCTGCATGGTGGGAAGGATGAAACCTGGCAGGAAGCCTCTTCCCTGCAACGGCCGCCTGCCCAAAGCCGTTAAGGGGCTTCCTTTGAGGAAGATGATTATTACCAAAGTATTTCTGCATCGACAAGGGGTCACAAAATTGGGATCAACTGAAGGTGTGAGGCCCCCGCCGCAGGAGACGAAAGCCACCGAGCCAGGCGACGGGATTTCGGTACTTCAAGACATGCACATGCACTTGTACCGACACTCCGGCTGGTGTGTGTGCGGGCTCGCAGTTAAGCGACGGAGGGACAAACCACGGTTCGACGCATTAGTGTATATCAACCCAACACTGTCGCCCATGGTTGGATTCGATGCCCCTGGTGAGAGCCTCGAGGCGAATCGCGTGGAAAGACATCGATCACATATGACGCAACGGATAGTAGGTTCTCTCAAGATGAACTCTTAGAATGTCGCAATATACCCCCATGCTACAACTGCCAAAAGCTGCTTCAGATATATGGCCCCTTGACGATAAAAAAAAAAAAGGTCGAGGGGGGGAATATCTGCTGACAATGGCCAGTTAAGAACGTGCCATACCCTGGTACAGCTCTTCTCTTTGAGATTTCAATTTTTCAAGTTCTTGTTTGGCTTCCTCGATCTTGTGCTGGGCCGCCTTGGGGTCAGGCGGCAAAAGAGTGTACGCTTTCACTTGGCCATTCAAGCTTCGCACATGGTCTTGGAGCTCCAAGACCTCACTTTCCAGCTCAACCAGATTCTCGACGGTATACCTAGGCGGGTTTCTCCGATATGCATTCTACAAGAAAGGTCGTTGGTTATTCGTATAAGTTTTTATATAATGCATAAATTGGAGGATCTTTACCTGCAGGGATGTTGCCCGGTCTTTATATTCAGCTGACTTTTGCTGCAGAATCTTGATCGTCCGTGTCCATTCAGCAAGTTTGGCTGGGAGATCTTTCGGAGTCTCGTATGCCTCGCTATGGTTCCTATCAGTCATTGCCGACGGTAATTGACCGGAGCCGCCTGAATAAACAGAATTACCTTTGGAACTTGCGAAGGGATTCTTCAACTTGTTCGATATCGGCGATAAGGGTCTTGAGAGTCTGCTCCTCGGGGAGGATTGAATGCTCGACCTCACATTCTTCTTTTGTAAGATACAAAAGTGCCTCCCTATTTCTAGTTCGGGATATATTTATGTTAACGTAAGGGTCCAAAAAGAAGGGAAGGGATGTGAAAGAGAGCAACTCACTGAGATATGCTCCCAAAATCGGCACCAAGTCTGACGCTGGCACCAGCTATGGAGTCCAAGGCCTTGCTAGCATCCCGATTGAGGCCTTCTCTCATACGAATGACTTTGTCATCGGGACGCTTTGGTCTGTAGCTACTCAAGATGTTCTGCTTGAATTCAAGATGCGAAGCTCTTTCCTCATCAGCAGCCTCGTTAGCTGTGGCGAGAGCAGTGAGGGCCCTGAGGGTGTCTATGTTCCTCTCGAACGGAGGAACGGGCCGCGGATGGTACTTTGCCTGGAGCCATTGGTCGACATAGCTCCACTCCTTCGCTGCAGTTGGTATATGTATACATATATATTAGCAAGTGGATGATATATCCTGAGCGGGTGGGAATGGTATTAATTACCCTGATGCTGCTGTTGGCGGGCGAGCGAGGGCGAAAAGACGGCAGATGTCGCCCAGTCGTCGTTCAGATGCAGGTCCATCTCAATGCGATGCCCACATGGCAGTGCTGCCCAGTATAAATACTTACTTCCCAGTAACTAAGTACTTACTTGAGTATGTGTATTGAGTAGGTTTCTAGCTATTCTATATTAAACGGGGTGGAGCTAACAATAAGAATAGGAATAAGAATAGGAATAAGGTTGTGCAGCCCGGCTATCAGATCCCGCCAGGCACCAAAAGCACCAAGCCCAAACGCCAACCGCCCAAAACACCGGACCGCAGGCGAGCTAATTGCAACTTGGCCACAACCCACCTTTTCGCGAAGTATAAACTGGCCACTTCCCAGGCTGACCTTGAAACTCCGAACATCGTCCATTCGTCCATCGACATCGACATCGCCCATCGACATCCCTAGAAGAAAAAAAAGAGAGAGAGAAACAGTTCTCCATCCTTAGACAGGCCATCTGTCAATATGCGCCTGGCACAGTCGAAGCGCACCTATCTGGCCGCGGCATTCGTCTGCGTGCTGTCCCTCTCTATCCCTGTCTCCGCCGTCGATGTTCCCAAGGACGTCCCTGTCAAGTCGCTCGTCGATTCAGCCAACGTTCTGCTTGCGAACGGCCAATCAAACGATGCCCTGCAGTTCTTCGATGCCGCTATTGAACGGGAACCTTCCAACTACCTCACAATCTTCAAACGAGGCACCGCTTATCTCTCTCTCGGTCGGACAGCTCAAGCAGCTGATGACTTCAATAGGGTCTTGGAGATGAAGCCAGACTTTGAGGCTGCCCTCCTGCAGCGCGCAAAGATGAAGCTGAGGGCCGGAGACTGGGTCGGTGCTAGGAATGATTTCAAGTCTTGCGGGAGCGATCGCCAACAGGAATTGGGTGATGTTGATAAGGCAGAGTCATTCGTCAAGTCCGCCCACTTTGCCTACCAGAAGCAAGACTACCAGGGCTGCACCGAAGCAGCTACCGAGGCTATTTCGTTCTCACCTGGTATCCTGTCCTTAAGAGAGGTTCGATACAAGTGCAGGCTCGCAAAGGGCGAAGTCCGAGAAGGTAAGCCTGCCATAACCCCCCCATTGGTAGTCGGCCGATGCCTAGTACCCTGCTAACATAAACCCTCCCAGCAATTGGTGACTTGGGCCACATCTCCACCCTCTCCACCGCTCTCACCGAACCACACATCCACATCGCCAACCTCTTCTACTACTCTCTTAACGACTTTGATCGGGCCATGGCTCAAATCCGTAAATGCCTACACTTCGACCCCGACTCCAAACCCTGCAAGAAACCCTTCCGCCGATTAAAATCCTACAATAAGTCCTTGAACAAGGCAATTGAAATGCGCAGCAACCGTCAATTCATCGGCGCAGCCAAGATTCTCGTCGGAACCGCTGACGAACCCGGTATCCTCACCGAAATCAGAGACGACATCAAAACTCTCAAAGAAGAAGGTCTCATGAACGACAACAGTCCGAACGACCTTATTACCCACCTCGTCGAACTCGTTTGCGAGATCTACAGCGAAGGAAACAACGACAAGAAGGCACGCCCGTTTTGTGAAGAAACTCTACAGCTGAACCCTGACTCTATCCCGGCCATAATCAACAAAGCCAAGCGTCTCATGGATGAGGAACTATTTGAGGAAGCCATCAGGGAGCTTAACCATGCCAAAGAAGTCGATGAACAAAACCAGAAGGTTCACGAGTACCTCCAAAAGGCACATGTTCTCCTCAAGAGATCGAAGTCGAAGGATTACTATAAGATCCTTGGCGTGGAACGTGATGCAACAGCGAGACAGATCAAATCCCAGTACAACAAGATGGTTAGACAGTACCATCCTGATAAGTTGAAGCTGAGCGGGTTGACGAAGGAGCAGGCGGAGAGGAAGATGGAAGCGATCAACGAGGCTTATGAGGTGTTAAGAGACGATGAACTGCGAGCCAGATTTGACAAGTACGTATTCACATTTAAACCTCAGAGCAGCCTTACACAGATTACGGAAGCTAACTTTTCTTTCAGTGGCGATGACCCGAACGACCAATCCCAACGAAACCCCTTCCAACAAGGTGGTCCATTCGGCGGCGGCTTCCCTGGTGGTGGGCAGCCGTTCTTCTTCCCCGGTGGCGGCCATGGCTTCCCAGGCGGTGGCGGCGGCTTCAAGTTCCAGTTCCAGCACGGCTAAGAATCCTCCTAACCGCCCATTGTATTCTCTCCTGTGCAGCATTTACATTTTTCCTAAGAGTCCGTGGTCAAAAAGGTTCGGCTCATTGGGTTGGGTTATTGGCGTCAGTGATATGATTTCTATGCATCTAATGTGTACAGTTTTTTTTTCCTCTTTGACGAGGTGCAGTTGTTTCATTTTTAATTGGGAACTAGTTCGAACGTTCACGTTTGAGGGGCGGGAATCGAGTGCGGTGCCTGGATTTCCGTGTATATAGAAGCGCCTTTGGTATCATTTTTCTGTAAGATCATGAGCTTTGTTATTCACATTTGGGAGTTGTAGAATCAAATAGAATTCTATAAGTACTATGGATTGGCCCCTCTCTTCAGCGGTTACCCTTCCTAATATAATGCTGGAGCCCTTCCTATGAATCTTTCAGCTGTCTTGTAGTCCCGCAGTGGCAGCATTGATACTAATCATGTGGAAGGTTAACGCAGTCTCACGCATAAATGATAAAGGAGGAAAAAAAACATAGTCGGTCAACCGGGCACTAAAATATAAATCTGAACTTTCTATCTCCACAAAGCTTTATATAGTTATTCTAAGCTTTAACCTTTAGCGCCTGAGTCTGGTCCAACTCCCTCGACTTCTTCAGCTCGTTCAAACAATCGATCACAACTTGGATAGGCAAAAGTTCACCTCTATTCTGGCTCTCTTGATTATCTCTATCTCTAACGTTGATGGATCTGCTCTTGCACTCGTCCGCACCGACAACTATTTTATTAAAGGTTTGTTAGCTAGGCAATCCCACAAACTAAAGACGAGATTTTAATGATGTTTACGTACCAAAGGTAAAGTTATACTGGTGCATCTGAGCCTGCAGGATCTTCTTCTTCATGGTGTTACCGCTGATATCAATATCAACATAGAACCCAGCGTCATGGAAGATCTTTTGCAGTTCAATCACGTAGTCGTTGTTGGCCGGGGTAACAGGCAAGATCAGAATCTGCCTAGGGCTCAGCCAGAATGGCCACTTGCCGGCAAAGTGCTCGGTGAGAATGGCAGTGAATCGCTCAAAGCTGCCGTAGATGGCACGGTGGACCATGACGGGGGTGTCGTAGACACCGACGTCCTCGCCATTCTCGTCCTTGGTTGGTGGTGCACCGGTGTTGTAGCGGAGCTTGAACCTCTGTGGAAGCTGGAAGTCGAGCTGGATGGTGGCACACTGGAATTCACGGCGAAGGGCGTCGGAGATGGTGATATCGATCTTTGGACCGTAGAAGGCACCATCGCCTGGGTTCAATTCCCATGCGCCGCCACCTTCCGATGCGAACAAGTCTAGCGCCTCCTTCAACTGGTCCTCCGCCTTATTCCAGGTCTCAATCTCGCCCAAATATTTATCAGGCCTGGTGGACAGGTTTAGCTTGAAGGTGAAACCAAGTTTACCGTAGACATGCTTCAGGAAGTCGAACAATCCCATAATTTCCTGCTTGACTTGGTCCTTGGTGCAGAAGATGTGAGTATCATCTTGCTGGAACCGTCTAACTCTGGTCAAGCCAGTCAATGCACCAGAGGCCTCATTTCGGTGCAGAACTCCGAAATCAGCCATCCGCCATGGCAGTTCACGATAGCTTCGCTCGCGGTGTCCAAAGACGACACAGTGACCCGGGCAGTTCATGGGCTTCAAACCAAACTGTTCCTTATCGACGTCCAAGGTAAACATATCGTCTTTATAATTTTCCCAATGTCCGGAGGTCTTCCAGAGGCTTGAATTGTACATGTTCGGAGTAATGACCTCATCATATCCACGTTTCCAGTATTCTTCTCGTAGGAAGGTCATGAGGGTGTTGTATATCCTGGTTCCATGGGGGAGGAAGAAGGCCGATCCAGGGCTGATAGGGTCGAAGAAGAAGAGTTCCTGCTCTTTTCCAATCTTGCGGTGGTCTCGCTTTGCGGCTTCCTCGAGGTATTTCTTGTGCTCGTCCATCAACTTCTTGTCGGGGAAACTGACACCATAGATACGCTGAAGGGTCTCATTCGCAGAGTCGCCGAGGAAGTAGCAGGAGGAGTGCTGATTGTCTCTTATTAGTGCATTGCATCATAGGAGTTGCAAGGCTGTTATATATCTTACCTTCATAACAGAGAAAGCCTTTATCCTGCCAGTGTTTGGGATGTGAGGTCCGACGCAAAGATCGATCAAAGGACCGCATCGGTAGACTGTAGATCTGGTACCGTCCGGGATCTTGCTGGAAATGAGCACTTGCTTGAATTTGTTGTGCTTGAACATCTCCAGGAGGTTCTCCTTGGTGACGACTAGACGTTCGAATGGCTGCTTCTCCTTGATGATCTTGCCTGCAATGGTCTCGAGGGGCTTGACGTCTTCCGGTTTGACGGCCCTATGTAAATTTTGTAAGAGAGGGTCCGATCAAAACATATATTTTCTTCGTGAATGTGGCGACTTACTGGCCGTCTTCTGCCATACCCATCTCGTAGAAGAAACCATCGTCGGTTGGAGGTCCCAAGCAGAGATGGCAACCGAAGTGTCGCTCTGCCGCCTCACCGAGAACGTGAGCACTCGAGTGCCAGAATACCTTCTTGGCTATAAAATTTCATCGTTAACAATGAATCCGATCTAGATTTCCGGTGGGTGTGGTGTATATATGGGGATCATTACCCTCAATGTTGTCGAAGTCGAGCAATTCGACGGTGCAATCCTTCTCCAAAGGCCGTGGCAGATCCCACAGAACACCGTCGACTTTGGAGATGACAGTCTTATCGGCGACACCTTTGCCGGATTCAATGGCAACTTTTAACGGCGATGTGACCCATGATTCACCGACCATGGTACGGCCCTCTGGCAGGATGGTGATAGTGATGGGTTCCCGTGGTTTGGCAGCGCAGTCTGCATCGTATTCGGCCTTGAGCTTTTCGAAGAGTTGTATACGATGGTCAATGTATACTGGAGGAGGGTCCAACTGTCGCGAGCCGAATTAGTACACGAATTTTTTAAATTTTTCATCTTATTTCCTTCTCAATTATGTGTGAATATTAATGAAGGGGTAGAGAATATACCTCCAATGGAACGGCAGGAGCAGCAGGAGCGGCAGGCTTCTTCTGCTTTTCCTTCTTCTCGCCCTTTGGCTTGCCAGCAGCAGCAGCAGGAGGAGCAGCAGATGATGATGGCCCGGCGGCGGAGTCACCAATGGTAACGTCCTTGACCTTATCGACGACCTCCTTGACGGCGTCCATGTTGGCGTTGTCGATTACGGTATATTTTTTCTTTTCTTTTCTTTTCTTTCTCCGCTGGTCGTCCTGGTAGTATAATGCTGGTTCAATGGGAGATGGTTGGGTTTGGTAGTAGCAGGTATATAAGAATAGTAATAAGAATAGGAATAAGAATACGTGAGTCAAAGCAAAGAGGGAGAACTTGAGAGGTGTCGGCGCAGAGACCCTGATAAATTGCTATCCTGCTATATTTGGTGGGGCCACCGCACTGTTGCTGTTACTGTTACTGGCACAGGACAGGACTCCCCGCACTATCGAAAAAAGTAGTTACTTACTGTCCTGTTCGGACGAACTGCATCCACCAAGCTGCCCCCCTTCAACAAGTATCAATTCTCAATGCAATCCATGCATGCAAACAGGTTACTTAACTATAGCTGGTCGGACAAGTAGAATCCCAATGATATCCCTCTCGTAACAGCAGCACTCGGGCATGTCCAGGCGCTATACCAGTTGGGATAACTCTAATCTTTCGGGTGTCGGGAACCGCGGAAAGAGCATCCAACAGTTTCCATGATAATAATAAGACCCAGGCCTGGCCAGCCCGCATGCCCGGATTCGATCTAAACCAGACCCCTCGAACAAGTAACTGCAACTGTTAACTGCAACTACTCTCCAACTACGCTTCTCGACATCCACCGTATAATATATATATATACATGGCTCTGCACCGAGGATGGGGCCCGCTAGATAATCTGTCACTCCCTATAAATTAAAATCAAAAGAGGTCTGTCTCCATCTAGATCTCTCAGACGTCATCGACATCGTCACCCGAAGCTATCTCGATACCTCACCCCACCACTCAACAACTTTCTCTCAGCCATGTCTGCCGGCGGTTCCAGTATAAATACCGCCCACAAGACCCAGAGCTCCCCGGCCATCGAGAACGCCATCGACAGGTCCGCCCCAAACTTCACCGCCGCCGTCGAAAAAGATGAAACCACCTACTTCGACACCAACCCTCCGCCCCCGGAACTCGAAGAGTTCTCCCGAATAGCCGAAGAATTCGTTAACCTGCACTGCGCTCACCAGCGACGAGTTGTGCTCGTTACATCCGGCGGTACAACCGTGCCGCTGGAAAACCAGACCGTCAGGTTCATCGACAACTTTTCTGCCGGTACGAGAGGTGCTACCAGCGCCGAGTATTTTCTGGAGGCCGGATATGCTGTTATATTCTTGCATCGGCAGTTCAGTCTGCTGCCCTACAGTCGGCATTACAGTCACTCGACGAATTGTTTCTTAGACTTTTTGTCAGAGGCACCGACTGATGGGAGCAGGCATACTATCGTCGCGAGGGAGGAGTACACGGCCAAGATGATATCGGTTTTGAGGAAGTACAAGCATGCTAAGAGGGAGAAATTACTTCTTCTGCTTCCTTTTACGACCATTACATCTTATCTCTTCCTCCTAAGAGAACTAGCGATGAAAATGAGGCCGTTGGGTGGTAAAGCACTGTTTTACTTGGCTGCTGCTGTCAGCGACTTCTTCGTCCCGAGGGAAAGGATGGCGGAACACAAGATCCAGAGCGGCGAATTCGCTGAAAAGGATGGCGAGATGGAATTTATCAATCCAGCTGGCCCGGGGTCTGGGAAAAAGTTGATTATCGACTTGGACCCGGTGCCGAAGTTCTTGAAGAGGCTTGTGGAGTCGTGGGCTCCCGAGGGCATGATCGTGTCTTTTAAGGTACCGCTCTCGTCACTCTTACAACTAGTACCCAAAATTGGATTCTAACTATCGAAACAGTTGGAGACAGATCCCAAGCTTTTGATTAAGAAGTGCAACATGGCGCTGAAGCGTTACTCTCACCACCTGGTGATAGGCAATCTGCTGCAAACCCGAAAGTACGAGGTTGTATTCGTGGACCAAGACTCCCAATACTGGCTCCGACTTCCACAGAACACCGAAGAAGAAACGAATGGTGGGAAGTTTGCAGGGAAGCAGGATTCAGAGATCGAAGCTTTGATTGTGCCCGAGGTAGTCCGTCGGCATGGGGCCTTGATATGGCACGTCGTGGCGGCCACTCGATCCTCCATTGGGGGTATGCCCGATTAGGATGCCTCAGGGCATATAATTATATTACGTTACATTCCTTTGAGCAATAGCGACGATGTATATTGGAGAACAGAGCTTGGTCTCGGTCTCGGTCTTGGTCTACTATATTTGGCAGCTGTGCGGGTGGTATACTTCGTTGTGTGAGTGTGTATAGATAGTATCGATAGGCGGCGGAGATTGTATAGCATCTAATGATAATAGATTATCAAATAAATAGCCCCCTTTTACATTTACACACACACTCTATACATACAGTGCCAATCAGGCCTAAAATTGGCCTCGAGATATAAATCGACGAGTTGGTTTTAAACGTTTTGTGTTGGGGATCATCGCTCGAGATGAGTGGCAGGTTTAGCCGCGCTAATCGCTACGAATTGCTTGGCGCCCAATTTTTATCCACGAAATTTTTTGATTTCCAGAACACTCAAAAGCGAAACTGTACTCTTCATCACGACAATCATCAATTCGCAGCTCCAGACGCTACAAACCGAAACTATTGGCAGTCTACGCTATTGCCGGACTCGAAACGCGGCTCTCCTACACTCCGATTAATAATTTTCTCCCGAATCCGACATATCAGCCATGAGTTTTAGAGGCGGTAGAGGCGGTGCCCCAAGAGGTGGTGGACGAGGTGGATTTGGAGGCGGATTTGGGGGTGGTCGGGGCGGTGGTGGCGGATTCAGAGGTACCGTTGGCTCAATGATGGATCGAAGAGAATAGAACGAGGACTGATCCAATTTCAATTGATAGGTGGAAGGGGTGGCGCACCTCAGTCATTTGGTCCTCCAGACCAGGTCTTCGGTACGTTCCAACGAATGGCTGCATGTCCCTCGAAGATGGCAGTAACTGACTCGAGATACTTTACTTAGAGATGGGCACCTTTGTTCATGCGTCCGAGGGCGAGATGGTGTGCGAGTCTACAAATGCAAAGATCCCATTCTTCAATGCGCCGATTTACTTGGAGAACAAGGTACTTATACGCTCCTCAAGCTTCCCAGACTCTCGGCTTAAGGTGCATTTGATGTCTAACTCCAGTCTTTGGTGTAGTCTGCCGTCGGCAAGGTCGATGAGGTGCTCGGGCCAATCAACCAGGTCTACTTCACCATAAAACCACAGGAGGGTGTCGTCGCAACATCGTTCAAGAAAGGTGACAAGTTTTACATTGGTGGCGACAAGCTGCTACCGTTAGACAAGTAAGTCTTGGGATTTTTGGACAACCGTAGGCTGAATAGGGTACACATGCTAACAATTGACCGTTGCTAGGTTCTTGCCCAAGCCAAAACCACCACCAGGTACGGCGAAGCCAAAGGGTATCTCAAAGAGGGGTGCTGCCGGCGGAAGGGGTGGAAGAGGTGCACCGAGAGGCGGTGCACGTGGTAGGGGAGCCCCGAGAGGCGGAAGGGGTGGAGCTCCAGGAGGCCGTGGTGGATTTGGAGCTCCTAGAGGTGGTGCTGGTGGCCGAGGACGTGGTATCCCGAGAGGTAGAGGAAGTGCGCCAGCAAGAGGTGGTTTTAGAGGACGATTCTAAGGGACTCGACCTTTCGGTGCGCGCCTATGTAGATGATATCCTACACCTAGGTTTCCTCTACCAGGTCGCACCGAGACGCGATCCACCCTCACACTACTTGAAAATCTTGGAGAAAGATGAGTTCTGCGCATGTTCCGGAGATCTTGGGTTTCATGTATGGCGTTCGGGGTCATATTTCGAGTTCTTTCGTCGTTACTGTGGTTTTATGCGACTTCATTGTACAATACACAACTATGCTAGTAGAATGTAAACTACAAAATAGTCCATCTCCATGATATGATAAAACCCCACGCTCAATTAGTTCCTTTGGTTTGTCGTTTGACCGATGTCTTGCTGCTGCCATTGGATGAGAGAACCAACGTCATTTTAATTGGCATGCGTCAGGTACAGGTACACCACACCTAATTTTCCGAGGCTTATACCTGGGAGCTCCCCAAATCATAACACCTTTCCAGATATCCACGCCCTCAAACTCCCAAACGCCAGCGTCATCCCCTTCTTGCTCACTCCCACGTCAATTGCTTTCGACTGTATATATATTTCAAATCTCTTCCGTATAGTAATCTACAACCATAATCCAACAACCACCGCCAATTCTCACCGTATCAGCTCGAATCCGGACCGCCCCTTGTGACCCCTGTAGCATACGACCATCCTCCATACCCCGCGACCCACCTCGAGAAAATCGAACTACTATTCTTGCTATACACCCTAATCGAAGCCGACAAGGACTCCTGTGCCTCCACGTAACGGCTATCCGCGCAACTACCACCGAAATAATCGAACCCCTCGCTCTCCGAATGCGTCCTTTTTGATGCACCCTTCTCTGACACTGACATTTATTGTCTTTGTCGCTGGATATATTACTGCACGATTTTCACTCGTATCTCGCGCATTTGAGTTCTTGGTCTTTGCTTGGGAGAGTGGGGTTTTTGTACGCTCTTCTTTATAGATCTGAAATGGTGGTGGTAGTGGTCGGCAGGTTATTGACTTGGTTTGATAGGGACGGGTACTCAAGGGTGTAGCTCTATTGACCCTTTTGTTTATTATAATACTTATTCCATTGGAAAGAATTGCTGCGAGAGAGACTCGGCTGGTATGTTACCAATGAATTTAAAAAGAAGGACAGTCAACTAATTAGGATCACTTAGCACTCACGAGCCAGTAGCGGTGGAATATCCGCGAGGGAGCAACTGAGGAGAAGGGGGAGCTTCTAGCGACATCACCAATATGAATACCTCGCCGACTTTGATGCGAATATTTTGGCCATGTGGTTTACCACGGAAGGAAAACTCGGGACTGTTGATTGGCTGGCGGAATTCGGAGTACGATATCTTCGTGGTTGCTTTGCTGAATGCTGATGATGTGAGTGAGGGCCTATCAATACTCTGGTGGATATGGTTACTAACTAAAGGGTTATTAGAGTAAAGCAATCGACCATGCCCTACGTAACGGTGCTATCTTCAAAAAGCCTGTCGGGACCCTGACGAAGCTCTTCCAAATGAGCAAACGGACCAGACTCCATGTCTTGGGAACGCTAAACAGCCAGCAACCAAAGAAGTTCGAGGCACGCCACATTCACGCTACGCTTACTGAAAGTTGCCCGTACCCTACGATATACTGTCCAGAAGAAGCGAACATTACGGTTCAAGTCATCATGTTTGATATGCCGTCCCCATGGCGGATGCAATACATGTCTCTGAAGCCTATTTCACTAGCACTGGACGAGGATACATCTACGGTTAAAGTGGAAGAGGAGAAGGAGGCACAGTATGTAAAACCGTTACACGGGCAGCTTTCGGATAAGATTAGACTACATTCAGTGCGGAAACACCGGTTAACGGTGAAGGAGGTGTCGCTGGATGCGATAATTGGACAGGTAGGGTTTTACTGCAGGCCTCCGATTTAAGCCAATGGAATGCTGATGATGTTACAGATCAACTGTTCGTGGGAGATGTCCACCCTGCTTAATGATAATGTCAAGTACCGGATTGGGCGGTCGAGAAGTATGAGCGTTAGCGAACGGGTAGTTGAATCCGCGACAAACCTGGGGGAGCGAGCCGCTAGCAACTTGTGGAGTCTTGTTCTTCTTGCGTATCCGCTACTGATACGTTTTTTTGTCGCCTTATTGACCGTTCAAAGGGCCGCTAATGAAGTCGTCCTTCGGATTGTGGAGTGGAGGCTGAAACCGGACTTCGCTGCTCTGAAAGACGTTTCCGCGACGGGTTAGTATGCCCATTGCCCACAGAAATCCGTGGCTTCATCGCTGACGAGTATAGCGCAACAGTTGGATATCAGGCTCCAGCAATTATGCTACTGGCCGACCCAGTATAGGAAACTGAGGAAGCGCAAAGGAGATCTGGAAAGCGCAAACTCAGTTCATCCCGATTACATCCGTTTTTACAACAGCCTCTGGCTGGTTGCAAACGATGTGATCATTGGAATTGCGCTCGGGACTTTCCTCATCGAAAACTCCACTGGCGTGGCTGATTGGCTGGATGCCCTGCTGAGGACGTATACAATTGATGGTTTGCACGAGACGATATCATGGCTTCGAGGGAAACC
Organism: Arthrobotrys sinensis; assembly: GCA_036971225.1. Classification (NCBI taxonomy): domain Eukaryota; kingdom Fungi; phylum Ascomycota; class Orbiliomycetes; order Orbiliales; family Orbiliaceae; genus Arthrobotrys; species Arthrobotrys sinensis. Next base: position 2,195,187 of record JAJTTV010000005.1, on the reverse strand, counting down.
AGCTGGTTTGAAGCTTAACAGGGAACTCGCGTTCTTTCTAGGTGACCTCTTTCTATGGGTGGTGGATTACTGGGCAGGATCGATGGCGAGCGTCCGGCCCCACCTAGCTAGGTTGATTTGGGTCATCGGGTTTTCAAGCTTTGCAGGCGCCACGATGCCAATCTCGATATTTTCGGATCTGTTGTCGGTATTGACCCTGCACATATACTCGTTCTACATTGCATCGGCGCGGATATACCACTGGCAGCTCACAACAATTATCTCACTGTTTCACCTTTTCCGTGGTAAGAAACGAAATGTGCTACGCAATCGTATCGATTCGTGCGACTACGACATCGATCAGTTACTCGTGGGCACCATCCTATTTACGCTTCTGTTCTTCCTCCTGCCTACTGTGTTAGTGTACTACCTCACATTTGCGGTAGCGAGAATGATCATAATCGGTATCAAGGCCGGATTGGAAACGCTCCTGGCATGTCTGAACCATTTCCCGTTGTTTGCACTGATGTTGAGGACGAAGGATTCGAAGAGGTTGCCTGGCGGGGTACAGTTTGAGATGCTGGATATCGATAAATTGCCCGACGAGGGGAGACCGAAGGACTGTGAACATATATCCTATGTTATGCTGAAAGTATGTATACCTTTATTCTGCTGCTCCTTTCGTTGGGGAGATAAAACTCCAACTGAGTTTTATTGCGACACTGCTGACACGGATTTGGTAATAGTCGGTACCTCTATCCTTTAGAGCAATGTTTCGGCAGTATTTCCAATTAGGGGGACGCCTACGAAAGCATTATATTTCTCCACGAGTGCTACTGTGCCTTGTTACGGGTCGGTTTGTAAGTTTAACTTCCTCTCGCTGCCTTTTGTGTCCTTTGTTTGAATTGAGTATCAAAAAGGTCATGGCGGACGTGACATCTCTGTTGTGCTGCCATTTCCCGAATTTTGAAACGAAAGATTGTTATGCTGTTGAATGATTGACACTAATGAGGTGTGGCTGGTATCGATAATTTAGGTTCCGCCTATTCATCGGAGGGATCTGTATTCGCTACAATATAGCATGTTGCCTGCGGAGAGAGGGAGTATTATGGATGTGTGGAACAACCTGATAGGCTCGCAGCCACAGAGTGCCCGCCAGCGATAGGCGAGTTTTATTTCATGTGCCTGAAGAAAAACTGGTCTTATTCTTTGTAAAGTGGTTTTTTGGGAGTATTGGCGATTTAGGTGCCTTATGGGCATAGCCACATGGGGGAGGGGTCCGGTTTCAGATTTGGCGGTGGTACTTGGGTGTACATATACCATTCACCGACTTTGGTTCAGAAGATAGTGCGAAATGGAAAAGCTATTAAGTTGTCGACAGCGCTCGTGTGGTATTAGATGGGAAAGTGCATCGAATTTTGTGATTAGCTTGGGTGAATGTCTTGTCTCTGACTTGGAAGTTGCGGGGAAACGAAAGCCCGACATCAATGGCGAGAGTCGTGACAGTATTTGTGTTGAGTGGACGTTTCATGATGGTTGGATAGGCGTTTAAAGCGCACGACAGAGCGCCTTGTCGGATATAAAATGGAGGATCAACGACGTTGGCCTTGTTAGACGAGTTTTAATGTTCGTTTTACTGAGCTGTTGGCAGGTTGCAATGGAAGCTGTTATCGAGAATAACGGCTTTTCCAGCCACAGATGCCTTGCCTATATATCTGAAACTGGTATATCGGGAGCAAAGTGGATCTGGACCGTTGGTGGATGGAGGGATAACATTGCCGTATTAAACTGTTATTTGCTGGGCCCCCAATTCAAACACTCAACGACTATGGAGTCGGAATCCCGATGTAATCAGACCAAGCTTGCCTTGTGTCACCCAGCAATTACAGAGATCATTCCAACAGGCAAACAAAACAGATCTGACCGAAGAAGCTGTTGAGGATGCTTCTGTGCTCCCCACAGCAAAAACGCTAGAACCTGAAATATGCAGCCAAGACGGAGCCGCGGCATGGACAAGGGCCTGGGAAAAAAGGGGTGGTCGCATCTCAAACACGCGAAATTAAGAGAAATCCTGTTCGAGAGGTATTCTTGCTTCTTTTCGACTGTTCTTTTTTCCTTCCTGTTTTTTTCTGAGAGATTTTTTTTTTTTGTTTTTGGCTCGTCAAAGGCCTGGAAGATACCGGGCTTGTCGGTGTCATCTCGGCGGACGATTTTTGCCATAATGACGAGGCGATGTAGTTTGATGCCTCGTTTTAAAGAGATGGGAATGTAGACGTCTATGGGGTAGTACCCAGATCAATGCATATGGGTGACGTCGGTGCGCATATTCTGTATCATCGTCTACAGAGTCGCCCCTCACTGTTTTCAATATTCTTTAAACATTTTATAGACCTTATGGTGCTGCGAACTGCGAACTGACCGATCCAGTCAAACTACTATCCCAAAGCAGTGGCCTTTGATGGAGGGGAACAGAAACAAAAAAAAAAAAGCCACCGTCAGCTTCCCGCCGTTTCTGTCCCGTGCATTCGCAATCAGGACTCCGAAAGTTTGGTGGGCCCGTGTCTGCCAGGTCAGTGTTAGTCAGGTCCAGGGCACCGAAAAAGAATGAATGTGAAAATGCAATCGCTCATTTCGGTTCCTTCGGAGGGCAACGGGGCTTTTAGATATGATACTATATATACGCACATATTTTTTGCTTCACTGAGTAAGTTTCTATTGCAGTCTTCCGTTTAGTTCGAAAGAAGGCCATTAGAATCGTTGAGGCTGTGTACGTTAGTTTATTAGCAATAACAATTGGGATGTTATTTATTGTTATTATGTCGATGTATGGATTGGGATGTTAAATGTATATATAACGTTGATCCATGAATAGAAACAGGAATGGATTGGATTGGACTGGACTTTTGTTGGCAAAGGGGGTTAGGAAAGTCAGGGCACAACGGCATCGTGATCAGGTCACTCTGTTGTATTGACAACTTTAACCCTCAAGAGTCGGCGGCTGTGAGGGGTGATCTGTAGTGCCACCGTTACTATGACCAGCGGTCGGTAGTAGCAGGCTCAAGAGCGAATAAAGGGAAGAGTAAGTCGCAGAGTGTTATGCGAATAATTTGTATCAAAAGGTTGACCTTGCATGCCTCCTGGTACGAAAAGCGGTCAGCAAAGCAAAGGGTTTTAACTCCGTAAGCACAATCCACGTAGATAGCAGACTGGCTGGACTGAATGAGTGAACCGACCGACAGGGACATCCTCTCTTATCAGGACAAACTGGAGGCAGCGACGGGATAGCATAGTATCAATACATACATACCTGATCAGAACATCCGTGTATGACCGACTGCATCGATTAAGAGCGACGTTGATTCTTCCTGTTTGAGCCAAATTGGCCTGGGAAGCCAGCCAGCATCAGACAGGAAACCGGACCATTCTGCGAGCGAGCGTGGTTTGTGTGCCAGCCAATTTCCCGGCGGCGCATTTCTTTTTCCTGCGTGGCCGACCCAGCAAGGAACGGCGGTGTGGGCTTGGTGGTTGTGTCTTGGTCTTGGTGGTGAGTAAAGCAGAGCAGTTGGTGGTGCAGTGTACTTGCTCGTACTTGCCTTGCATACATACAGGAAACTAGGACGGTGGTGGTTAGCAGTTCTCCTTTCCTCTTTCCCTCCAAGCCATCTTGTTCCAGTCCCAAAACTCCCACTCCTCCTCCATCCCTCCATCCTATCCCATCCACCCGTCATCCTCTCTCGAATCTTCAACCATCTCAACCCTCACCACCAGTCGCTCGCTCGAGTTCTTCAACCACAGGGTACAGCTGGCCTACTTCTCTGTCCTTTCTTTACTGACTTTCCTTCGCCACATACGGTCCATCACCTTCTTTTGCGTCTGATTTCCCGGTGTTTTTTTTTTTTTCCCCTCCGTCGTCAGCATATTTTCGGGCCACTCTCTCCTTTTGTCTCTAAACGGAGTTATTTTTCCTTGTGTGTGACTTTTCTTAGAAGTAAAAAAATTAAAGGGTTCAAAACGACAACCCTCTTCCACGACGATAATTCAAAAACATCATTGGGGGTATTCTGCAAAGGGGCTTGCTTTCAATTGTTCAGTAACGACCAAGGGACGAAACTATCTTTGCTTGTAGAGGTTGAATCGACAATTTAAAAGGCGTTCGAAACTTAGAGGCGCTCCTGGGAACCATCCGGACGACAAAGATATTCATTCGAGTTCTCGACTGTAATTTCCGACCACCCCATTCCACCTTTACTTTCCACCCGACTCTTCCGACACTGAACCCGTCGACATTTCGAGTGGAGGAAATTCATCCGACGTGCCGTCAGTCTCTTTGGTTAAGGAACGGAGGACCTCTTTATTGAAAGGTATGTGTTGTCTCGACGTCTGCGCTGTTGGGAGGGATTTGAGAGAGAGAGAAAGGAGAAAGGAGAAAGAATCGTTCCAACCACATGGCTTCTGCCTCGAATTACGATCGGCTTCGATGCGATCGCTGCACATGGTTCTCGACCTCGTCTCTCTTTTCCTCTCAGAAGCCAGCAGTCTCTTCTCTCGAGCGCCTGTACCAGTACCAGGCTGTAGGATATCATGATACTAACGTCCTCATGTGATAATTCATAGATCCTTCCTCCCTGCTCGCTCTGTAGCGTTCCAGTCGCCAATCCCCTGGCTCGACTCTTTCCTCGACAACATCGTCGAGGATATCCCTCACTGTCTCTCGACATTCTCTATCACATACAACCTAAGATGCCTTCGCTAAGGATAACTTTAGCGGCTGTCATGGCCCTTGGAGCTATTGCTCCTGTGCTTGCTGCTGATCCATCAGAAGCTTGCTACGATAACTCCGGTGACACTAAGAATTACGGTCCAAACACCTACCAAACCGCCAGTCTCTGTCGTACCCAGTGCCAAAAGGCCAACTTCGCAGTGTACGGTGTCACCAGGGGATCCACCTGCTTCTGCGGGAACGAATTCCCATCTGATGGATTGCTCGACATGTCCAAATGTAGCCTACCCTGCCAGGGTTGGCCCGAAGAAAAGTGCGGTAGTAACTCGGCTTGGTCCTTTGGGTACACTGGCATTGTTCCTGATAATACCTCAAAGCCACCGAGATCATCATCCACTTCCACTCCCGACTCCTCTTCTACCGATGCCCCATCAATCCAAACAGTCATTAAGACACGTAAGTCCTTCAATGTGGTGTATATATCTAATGAATTTTTGTGCTAACTTTGATGATTCCAACAGCCATAGTTACTGCTACCGCCCCCGCTGGTGGTGACCAACAACAGAGTGGAGGTGGAGGTGGTACAAGCAAGGCTGGTATTGCTGCAGGCGCTGTCGTCGGTGTAATTGCTGTCATCGCCATGGGTGTTGGTGGCTTCCTTGTTGTTCGACGAAACAGGAGACGACAGGCCGAGGAGGAATACAGAGCCGCCGTCGCAGCAAAGGAATTTACCGCTTCTATCAGAAAACCACAACCGGACACCAGACTAGATCCAGTCATGCTCCAACAGAGGAGAATGAGCGACGGCAGTATTGCGGACAACCAGGACTATTCAAGGCGGATATTGAAGGTATGCTCGAGCCCTTCAACGATAACAATCTAATTTATATATACTAACACAGACTTCACCAGGTCACAAACCCCGATGCATGATGAATCCATGACGACACTAAAAACAGTTTGTGATTGCCATTCTCTGGTTTGCACCTATGCCGCAAAACCAAACCTTCTATCCGTACCAACCGGATTTCCTTGTCCGTCGCAACCGAAGGAACAGATGCGGTCAAATATCTGGATACTCTTTTGATGACACATCGGAGCAGTCTTCGTCTCCCGGCCTTTTTGACACAGCTCTTTTTTTTGTTTTTTGTGCATGGCGTATACCCTTTTTCAATTCTTTACTTTGTTACTGTTGGTCCTTTCCTTCCTTTCATTCTATCTATTACAACCTTTTCATTCCCTTTGCGAAAATGGATTTGTTCATAAAGCCTTTTCCTTAAAACTATTTCCTTTAGTGCTTCTTATACATTAGCGATATATTTGTTCCCCAGACACCGACACCCACATACACCCCCTTTCTTCACCCGAAAGACTCAATCGCTATTGTATAATTTCTCCTGTAAATTACCTCGAGCTTTCAAAAGGCGATTATTGACATAAAACAACCCTCCTCGCTCTAGATACGTAGTAGTCTAGACGTTCCCCTATGGTGCCTCACATCATGCCACACACCCCCCAGTAGTAGATACTGATTGGCTCGGCTCATCTGTCATCATCACGGACCGTAGCCCTTATCACATCAATTCCAAAGCTGCTATCGGCACGCCGCCTCCTGAACCAGGTCCGATCTCCACCCGATGTCGTGGCTTTCGACTTGTGTTTAGGACATCCCCTAGTGACGATAGGAGCATATGCTCTAGGTATAGGGCTAACTACTAAACCATTAGTTTAGACTGGTTTTATAAGGAATCCTTTAGGACCCACCGAAGATACTAGTTTAAAACCTGGAAGTTGATTCCTATATACTCACGTATATACGTATACATCAGGCTTAGCAGAACTAACACCCCCTGAATTATAAACATTACTGAAAAGTTAAATCTCTACCCTACTAGCATTCCTCACTTCACCTGTGGCTTCAAAATTCATCACCTAAGCCACTCGTCCCTTCGCAATGTATGGATCTAGATTTGGTAGATGCAGGCGCCACTAATTCCAAAAGCGTCGCGTCCCTGCATATCCTCCGACCTGCAGGATACGGACGGGCGTCTCGCATACATACAGGAAAAGAAGAAGAAAAAAAGAAAGAAAAATTCTGCAGGACAGAGGTCTTGGTGTCTTTGTTGGCGTGGACATGCTGCTTTTCCGTAGGTCCAGCGCCTGATAAGCTATTTTCCCTCGGGCCCGTCTCTCTTCTGCCCTTGCATCCCGAATCTATAGGATCTCCCCAAGTCGGCAGTTCGAAGACCTTTTGGCAGGAGGCTTTTTGCTGACCGAGCTCGGGTACTTTTACGGAGGTTATTATCTCTGCTTTATTTCAGAGCTTGCTTTGTGGAGAAGCCGTCAAGTCGGATATTGCGAATAAAGATTCGGTTTGTGTGATACATATGCCCATTCAATCAGTCAATAGGAAGCTGTATAAACCCAGCGCGCGGCATCCAAAGAACACATCATTTTTCGATATAAAGAAATGATCTTCAATTCTTGGAATTTTCCTCCCAAGACCCAGCCAAGGGGCAGCCATGTTCATGACCAGCCATCTCGTACCATGGTCAGCAGTTATATTTCATGTAAATTAAAGCAGCTAGACGAAAACCAAAACGTCATCGGTATCAATCTATTTTCTCTCTTTAAATTTCTTCTGGCTCAATACACACTCCCGTCGTTTACTACCATACTATAATTGTTACTATTTCTGAAACCGCTATCAGCAGATAATAAAAAATTCTGCAAAGCCGAGGAAAAGTGGTTTCATTCGCATTCGGCCTTCGTCAAGCGCAAGCGCTTAGCCTTATCTCCGTGTCCACAGCGACGCAAATGCTACTCCAACCATTTGCTAGTACCGTAGCTATGGGCGCTTCAGTGACGTCGATAATAGAATATGGGGCTATCAAGTACCTTGTGTCTAATACGGTGGTCGCTGTGCTTGACGATGCATCGATAACTCAAGGTTCGAGTTCAAATTCGAGTTTCAACGTTAAGCGATGGGGTATCCCAGACGAAACCATTCCGATAACAATCATAAACCCAGAGCTGTCCGTTCAAAATATATCGTCGAAGTGGATTGATGATACACTTACCTCTATGCTTTCTGTAGATGATGTATTTGGGTCACTTTTTCTGGAAACTGTATTGTTCAAGATACCAGCCAAAATACAACGTGCTCCAACGATTCTTGAAGATGGTGTTAAAACACTGAGAGGTTTGGGTGTGAAGAATCATCATACTCTCGTGTTGGATGCTTCGATACCTAGTGGTCCGTATTTCCTTCGATCTGGGAAGATTCATCAGGCGATGAGGCTGTACCCTGATCCGTACGGTGCATTCATGTACGGGGTTATACAATCAGACAATGGGTAAGAGATATTCCAACCAACTACAGAACTAACGTGCATGCCTAGTATATAACGTATCTTACATATACAATCTTATAAAAGTCTACTAACGTCATAAACCACAGCTTCACCCAGCCCCCTACGGACCTCATCCCGGTCCCCTCCCGCCTCTACGCCGACCCCTCACGTCCCCTCTCCGGCAAAAGGATAGCAGTAAAAGACATAATCGCCCTCCAAAATCTGCCAACCAGCGCCTCAAGCAAAGCCTATGCATCCTACCACGGACCCGCACCCAAAACTGCGGCTGCAATTGAACGTCTAATCTCTCTCGGCGCCGTGATCATTGGTAAAACAAAGACCACACAGTTCGCAAACGGCGAGACGGCGAGAGATTGGATTGATTACCAGTGTCCGTTTAATCCGCGTGCGGATGGGTATTTGGACCCCGCGGGGAGTAGTACGGGGAGTGCGGTTGCGGTTGCTGGGTATGAGTGGGTGGATTTTGCGGTGGGGACTGATTGTAAGTCTCTTCTTCTAGTTTGTATAATTGATATATAAATTGAGATGCTGATTTCGGTAGCCTGTGGGAGTATTATCTGGCCAGCGGCGTTGCAAGGTGTGTTTGGACTGAGGCCGACATTGGGAGTATCAGAGCTGGACGGGGTTATGCCTTACTCGAGGTGCGTAGAGATAAGTGTTATATCCGCATGGATGATTCCTGACATTAAGAAGTGCAATGGACACTATGGGTTATTTTGCCCGTGATATCCAGAACTTCCAGCTTTTCCAGAAAGTCTGGTACGACAAGAAAGAGAATCACAAACAGGTACCAATTTCCATCACATCTCTTGCCGGTACTTCGTACGGGACTCACGGATTTTGCTTCTATAGAACATATCCAGAATAGTAATTCCAAAAGGCGTTTTCAACTCCCTCCCGAAGTCCAAAAAAGCGGTCATGACCAAGTTCATAGAAGACACAAAGACCTCAAGCGGACTGCGAGGGACCGAACTTGACATCGATCAACTATGGAAATCATCGGGACTAGCTCCAGGGAACGTATCATATACAGACTACTTATATTCGGTAATTCCTCTCCCAAGATTTTACTTTTACAAAAAATTTCCGAATATAGTTCTCACAGAAGAACCGGTAAAAAAGACAGTAGCACACATCCAAATCTACGACTCCTACGCCCACGAATCGACATTCTACAATAACTACAAGAAGAAATTCGGAAAGTATCCATATATAAACCCTATGGTACTGCATAAATGGTAACCTCCCCAGCCCGAAACAAAAGGGAGAAGATCAATCCCAAGTGTAAATTAACAGAGGACCCGCACCGGCGCTAAAAACAAACAAATTGAAACCACAAGGGAAATTCGTCGTCAAAATATTTCAACAGCTGATTACGAAGAAGCACTTCGTCGTATGAACGTCTTCAAGGGATTTCTCGAATCTCACGTTTTTAATGATGGGGCGGTAATGATGTTGCCGGCTGGAGGGGCAGAGGCTATGTATCGAGATGAGCTTATGTAAGTGGTATAACACAACATCATCGAGGTTCGTTCTAGCTGACGGAAACAACAAATAAATAGCCCTCCGGAAAGTATCGACGTATATCTTCAAAGCTTTGGCTTTGATAATACGTTCTACAGTATTCTAGGAGGGCTCCCTAGTGTAGTCGTACCTGGTAAGATGATACTTTTGACAAAATTTTTATATACTTTTTCTTGGAATATGAAGCTGATGAGATGATACTTGGAATGGGCAGTCGGCCAACGGCCAATAACATCAAGGGTGACGAAGGAAACGGTCTGGGAGCCCGTATCTATGATGATCGTTGGACAAGCGGGTAAGGGATTTTCCCTGGTTACCAAATCTTACAAAGCGCTAACAAGCTCAAAAACATAGGCTCCGAAGGGCAAATCATTGATCTTATCCGAAAAGTACTAACGAAATCCGAAAGACCAATGGGTGTAGAGGTTGGCGATAAGGCGTTTTAGAGGATTGCTTTTCCTTTGCATTGTTTATAGACATAGAATTTGCGATTGCATTTACATTGTCACTAGGTCATTTGTGCTTAATAGACTACGCAGGGAGATTTTTTGAGATATAAGACTTCAATTCATTCACTGTGTCGCGTTACTTGCTTGTGTGTCGGGGGATGTTGTAAAGGTTATATGACATGAATGGTAATGGGGACAAGGTCAAAAAAATCAATGGGGGTAGGGTGGGGGCAGTAACTCGCGAGACATCGTGATCGTATGCGTGCATATACGTCTCAAGGAAATAGGAAAAAATAATCAAGGAAACACGATAGAACGCAAGGAAATAGATAAGGAAATAATAGGAAATTCGTGTATAAAAATCAAGGGGGAAGGGGGGATAGGTCATTAGTGTGGGATGTTAAGTATTTCAGTAGTAGCTAAAATTTGGCCCAAAATATAGTAAGAAATCCGAACGGATGATAGATGAGAGAGGAAAAAAGAGAGAAACCAAAAACAAACCGTGTGCTTGCTCCAGGTCCCAGGATTCGATAAAAAGAAGCTTAAGAAAATGCCCAAAGCTAAAAAATACCCACACAATATGCAGAAGGACTCCGTAAATATGGAAAAGAACCCCAAGAATTAGTTGACGTTTTATTCTTCGACTTTTTTGTGCCTGCCGCAACTCTCTCTTTTTTTGTTGTCAATAACACCAAGCCTTATTACCCAAAAAGAAATTGTTGGAAAGGATTAAGCATTAACTGGATGTGTTGTTTTTGTTGGATTTTATTTGAGTGTATAAGTTTCTGGAAGTACTGTTAGGGTATTTAATATTCGCCCTGTAGATTCTGCCAAAGTTGTATATCCAATACATCGCTTTCCTGTAATAGTTCTGGCTTGATGAAATCAAACTCTTCGCCGGAAAGTCCAAGGTCGAAGTTACCGTTGAGGGTATTCAAGTTTGAGAGTGAGAGGTCGTTGTTCATTTCTTTGCTATTTCCGAGGAACGGAAAGGCGTCACTTGATGCTGTTGCTGCGGCGGATGAAGTTTCGAGGTCTGGTAGGCCGAGGATTTCTCGGAGATCGACTTCGTCGGCGGCAACTTGAATGGCTGGGGCGGAGAGCCCTTCCCATTCCGGGGTGTTGAAGGCGCTTGCATATTTCCTGTGAAGAACTTGGAGGTCTGGTGATCCTTCTGGTGTAAAGCTGGTGTCTTCGTCGAAGGAGTTTAGTAGCGGATCACAGAATCCAAGGGCGTTATCCGGTTTTGGAACTGTTGTCGTCGGCGAGACTTCGTTGAGGACGTCTGGCGTCGAGGGCGCTGAGTATAGCGGGGATGCAGCCTGTAGCCCGAAATCCACAGGCGCAAACTCTGTGAAAGAGTTCATGGAAACGCTGTCGAGCTTTTCTCGTTTATTGTCATCCTCATCCTCAGATTCTGATGAGGCCTCCCGTTTCCGCTTCCCTGTGGCCGGGGGCTGGTCTGGCGCTATCTCTGGGACTGTTTCTAGTAACCTCAGTACCGGAGATGTGGGTGTTTCCCATGTGTCGATATCGTCGCACGCCGAGGGCGATGATGCGCCAATGTCGGATCCAGATGATATTGATGCACCCGATCCCGAGGACATGCCACCTTCCGAGGAGCGCTTCTTATTCCTTCTCCTCTTCTTTGGGGTTTCTGGTTCTCCTTCGGCACGTATTTTCTTCGGCCGTCCTCTTTTGACCACTTTTTTGACGATACCTTCAAAAGCGCCGATGCACATGCCACGTTGTCTGTGCCTGGTCAGTGCGTCATGTCGGGCGAAGCTGTTGCCGCATTTGCAGGGATAGGGCTTGATGCCGGTGTGGATCTTTGCATGTCGCTTCAGGTCATGTTGCCTAACAAAGCATTTCTTGCAGACCTCACATCTGAACTGTCGGTCTCCCAGATGTGTTTGAACATGCGACTTGATATTTTCTTTACGACCGAATCGCTTCTGGCATTCAGGGTATAGACAAACCCATTTATTGTCGGCAGCTTCTGGTCCTGAGATGTAAGCTGAAATTTCATCGTTAGAAATTCCTGAGGCTCGGACAAAGCCTCCTGGGACCCTGGTTTCATCGTCATCATCGAGGAATTCTTTTGAAGACTGTGCGGAATCGGTCGAGTCTCCCACCTGCCTGGATGCCACGGATTGCAATGCCTGATGCAATTTATCAGATGCAAGGACGCTGTCGATAGAGTGCATCTGAGGGCTCGATGGGCATTCAGGGCTATGTCCAGCGCTTGAACCTGACGGGGAGAAGTAGCTTTCATCATCACCTTCGTCTTCAAAAGTTCCCTCCTCTGGAACGGTAATATGCGAGATGGCAGTGGTTCCAGGATGTGGCATTGGAGCCATATCAAATGCATTTGTTGTAACCAATGGCGCGGAATTTGGTGGTGATGGTAAGCTAGAGGTGGATCCCATGTTTACAAAGTACGAGTCCATATTTCTTACGGCCGGGGTAGTATCTACGGAGTGTCTTCTCATATGGCTCTTGATCTTCTCCACCAGGTCGGGTGGAGGCGGTATAGATCGGATGTTAGTGGAGAGAGGCGGAAATGGCCTCTTTGCTGGTTTTCTCGCAGAGTCCGGAGATAGTACGAATTGATTACTGAGGGCTTGCTGAGAGATTTGCTGGGAGAATGCGGGTGCCTGCTGGGGGATGAGCCCGACGAAAGGGCTCCCCGGAGTGATAGGCATGAAATCTAATATCAATTGTTAGCCAGGGAGTCTTACCAATTGATGGTATACGGATGCAATGGACGTACTCATCCCGTTCAATGCTCTAGGCGTTACGGGTTGATTCAGCTGATGGTTGGAAAGGTCTTGGGTGTTTGTGATGCCACCGGTTACGTCCTGCAAGAATCCTTGTTGTAAGTTCACCTCAGACATCGACCGTTGTCTAGCACCTAGGTTTTGTGTTACATTTCCCTCTGGTATTCTATTCTCTTGCAAGAAGCTTCCAAATTTTCTACCCATAATTGCTGAGTTCGCTGCAGCGGTTGTGTATGATAGTCCAGCCGAGTTCATCAAGAGAGTCGGGTCATCCAGAAAGTTTACGGGTTGGGACCGGTGTTTTCTATGTCTGGAAATCAGGCCAGGCGCTACTGTCGGATACGGCTGGAATTCTTGGGTGTACTGTCGTTTTCTGGGACGAGCTTCGATATTCGATACCCGTCTTCGGTGGGTAAGTGCTGCTGCTGGCGGAATGCTGGCGTTGGCCGGCCCGGGTTGGAATGTTGCGGTGGCCATTGTGTTCTGGGATTCTTGGTTCTGGGCGGGTAGCATCGTTTGTTTCAGATGAACTTCTTTACGTGTAGCAGTCAATACTGTCTTGACATGTATATGTGAATCTATGAAAATGGTGAAGCCTTGTTAGTGAATATGTTGGTGATCCTTGAGGATATGTGAATTGTCTTACCAATGTCAGAACAGTATTGTTGAGAGAAGTTGAATTTGAATGATAATAGAATATAGCAAAGAAAAAAAAAGAAACTTGATTGACCAGTGAAGGCAACCAAATATTCTTTGCTAATCAAAATTTAAAATATCGAGTATAACCCCGTGTCTTTCCGGGCGAATTTCGACGTTTCAATGAAGAAGTCGAGGATTGGAAATGGTGTTTACGAAGACGGCGGGTTAACTGTGTTGGCGTGCGTCGATACGTTATATTCTTGTTATGTAGGATCGAAATGAATTCCCTCACGACCAGATAACCAGGAAACTCGCAGTGACGAGAATTATGACCAAGGAGCAATTAAGCACTCGGCGATAGACCGTACAGCAGCGGATAGAAAAGTTTCGCGGTTTCTTATTGTTTTGTTTTGTTGGAAAGAAATTGGCTAAGGCCTGTTAGTCGATTGTCGATTTCCTGTGAAGATTTGGGTTTGGTTTTGGTTAGTCGTCTAAGTTGTGTTGTTTGTGCGGCGACGGCGGCTTTGGATGCGATATGGCGATATGGGATCGAAAGCGCGGAGAGGCCGTGAGGGTGTTTGTATATCTTGATTTGATATGGAATTGTTTTTGGCAATTGGCGAAGAAGACAATTAAGGCTCTGTTGGGGAATCTCTCTTTTTCTTCCTGTATGTATGTATGTCTTTCCTGTTTCCTCTAGCGCGCGATGCGATAATTATCCTTGCGAGGGAGAAGCCGGGACTCGAAGTAATCAACGAAATGATATCTCGGGGGGACTGTGCGCAACAGTGGGAAGTCTTGTTTACTTGGGAAGTTCTTGTTTATGGTGGTACAGTCGAGATAAGTGGAATACATTCGGGCGCACTGGCAAAGGACGGTTGTGTTCCACAGGAACGACGATGCTAAGAGGAGGAGAAGATGATACGAAGTGATACGATACGATACGATACGATACGATACGAAGTGATTGATATGGTATGGTATGGATATCGAAGGATGGGGTTCAGGAAAGAGGGAATCCGTTCAAGACGTCAAAGAGCGGTGTTGTTTCATCTACTCGTGAACCGATCGATACGTAACAAACGTAAATGGGAAAAAGAGCGATTGAGGAAGAGGGAGCAGAGGAAGAGGAGTATTCCCTTGCCGGGAGAGGGGTTGAAGGGGGATAGTGGGAGGGAAGGGGAAGAAGAAGTGGAAGTGGAAAGGAAGGGAAAAGGAAGGATTGGGATTTGGGGATGGGATGGGGGACGGATGCATCAAGATAATAATAAAGCGAGGAAGCATGGAAGTTTAGTTTACTTTCTTTCGCTAACTAAGGAACCACCATTAGTTTACAATTTAACGACAGACAGGCAGGAACGCCGCAATGAGGCCCGGGTGTTATTATGTCTGTGTCTGCGTCTGTGTCTGTTCTGTGCCTGTTCTGTTCTGTTGTGGTTCGAGCTAACGCCGCCCTGGAACATGCCATTGTACTGTAACTACATAATCCATGTCTGTATGGATGTATGACATTGTTGCTAGTGGACATATCATACATACATCATACCGAACTAGTAGACGGAGTACGAAGTACTGGCACTGTCGGTTATATTGGGATGTGTGGTGCCTGAAGTGGTCGCCCGGGACACGGGGGATGGGGGGCAACTTGCGAATGCGATAGAAACCATATCAATCATATCATGCGACTGCGACAAACACCACTCCATATTCCATATTCCATACATAGTAATATTGTACACATATGTATATATGCATGTACAGTATGTGCATAGCGACAGAGGGTGCGAGTCTAGATGCAGCGGGCGCCAGCGGAAATATGCACAGCGGTTACCCCGGGCACTCCAAGTGCAATCCAGCGTCATCTGGCGAAATGAAATGAAACGAAATGAACATCCTCAAAACCCGCCGCACAACGGAGGCCTACCTGCATGGTCCACTGGTGGGGCAACCTGCCCAACAGGCCCTGTATCATGCCGTGCATACAAACAGACAGGGAGTGCGGGCGTTGTCATGGCACGCGCTTCCCCAATTTGGGCTCTTGGCCACGCTAGTCCCGTTCCGGGGTAGGGCTTTTGCCAAACCCTATATCTAATCTAATCTAATCTTCCAATCCAATCCCATTAACATCTTATCTCCCACACACACAAACAAATTTGGTGTGTGTTGGCCAGCTTTCAACCAGCCAAGCTTAGAAATCTCAAAAAGAATAGCTATTCAACATCTATCCTCTCCTTCTCTCTCCTCTTTCCTTCCACCATCAACCAAAACATCGAAGGTAAGCTACCCCCCCACATTCCACCCCTCATACCATATAAGCATCAGAATCAGCATCATCATAATCATAATCATTGTGTATCTGTGCATGCAATCAATCAATCAATCATGTCCTTAACATCCCAGGCTGACCCTCCCCCTCTTCCCCCGTAGACGCAATCTGATTGCTGAGACCGCTTTTGGTTATCTCGCTTTTTCTCACACCCTTTTTCTCCCAACATTCAGATACTCCGCTCGGTGAAAGCGAAGTCCACACCAACCAACAAAGATGCAAATCTTCGTCAAGACCCTCACGGGCAAGACCATCACCCTCGAGGTCGAATCCTCTGACACTATCGACAATGTCAAGGCCAAGATCCAGGACAAGGAGGGAATCCCACCAGATCAACAACGTCTTATCTTCGCCGGCAAGCAGCTCGAGGATGGTCGCACTTTGAGCGACTACAACATCCAGAAGGAGTCCACCCTCCACCTGGTCCTCCGTCTGCGTGGTGGTGCCAAGAAGAGAAAGAAGAAGGTCTACACTACCCCAAAGAAGATCAAGCACAAGAGGAAGAAGACCAAGTTGGCCGTCCTCAAGTACTACAAGGTCGATAGCGACGGCAAGATCGAGCGTTTGAGGAGAGAGTGCCCGAACGAGACCGTAAGTCCTATATCAATATTTCAAATACAAGACTAAACAAAAGCAATTGCTAACAAATGACCAAAGTGCGGTGCCGGTGTTTTCATGGCTGCCATGTCCAACCGTCAATACTGCGGCCGTTGCCACCTCACCTACGTCTTCGACTCTTAAACATCGCAAATCGCCGCCTCCATTTGATTCCTTTTTCATTCCGACATGAACATTCCTTCCATTTTTTTCATATAACGATAATGCCTTAACGACCCCATCAAAAAGTTTTTTTCCAACACTCCGATTCCAACACCTTCCTTCAACCCGACCTTCTCCGCGAACCTTTTGCTAGGCTGGTGGAGTTAATAGACGACGGCATGAAAGAGGGATGGTTGTGATGGAAACTCGCTGCATGAAGAGGATATGAGGAGCTCGGGAGGATAGAATTGTTACATATTTTTCTCCATTCCTGTATCATATATATTTTTCCGAGGGGGATCAAATGGGAGCTGCCTTCTGATACAAAATTTTCTCCACAAATTCTCCAATTAGTGCCGTAATCTCTGAAACAACTGGAATGTGAAATTATCGCCGACACGTTGGAGGCACATGCACATTTCCCATATTTCCCCGTCACAGCAGGTACCCGGGTAAATTTCCTTTCTAGAACTTGTAATTGACATTCCTCGAAGCTATGAGATTAAAGCTTGACCTCGAAAATATGGGTATTTGTCAAATCACTATGCTTGAATTTTCCAGAAAACTCCGCCGAAAGAACTCCATTATCTTACAGATCTCTACTATACTACATGTCATGGGCCCAAAATCGCTATTTCACAAAGCAAATTCAGCAACTTGGCTTGCATTCGCAAGCTCCACCATATCATCGTGGCTCCACCTGATGACCCTTCCCAAGAATAATTTTACGGCCTTCTCAAGGCTCTCGTCCAGCCCACCTTCCACGGTCTTTCCTTTGCTCAGAATATCGCCAAGCATACCTACAAACCCATCGTATACTGCCTTCTTATCCTCGGCTTTTGATCTTGCTTCCCCGAACCTCTTGAATGCGATCTTCAGTGCCGCAGGGAATGCAGCATTTGTGACCTGAATGCCCACCAAAGATTCCCTCACATGGCAGAGCAAAGCACTGGCATCCGTAGGATACGTCGTCATAAGATGCACATCCACGCAAGCCAACAACCGTTTCTGACACTCTAGATCCACGAATTTCTCGAACAGCTTGAAAAATGAAACAGGAAGTGACGAATCACCGGGTATTGCTTCGATTGCCTCCTCGAATACGATGATTGGAATGACACCTTCTAGCACATCCTTGTTTGCTTGTTCCGCAAGCTTTTGTTTCAACTTCTCGTCTTCCTGAGGAGGCTCGGGCTCGCCATTGAGCTCGGATTCTGTAATTGTCGGTAACGCGATCTCGTCGCCTTCCAGTGTTACGCTAGAATCCTCCTCGATATCATCAAAATTTAGCCCATTTGGATCAGGCGCGTCTCCGTTTTCCAGTCCCAGTATCGTAGCAGTCTTCGCCGCCACCTTGCCAATGAACACACATTCAAACTTCGCATACTCCACCCACAACTCTTTCGAAGACCGTCTCGAAAATCTCAATCCCCTCTGCATGTAGCTCCTCGCCTCCGCCATATTGTCATTATCATCAACCGCAATCTTAGCCGCATATATCCACAGATCTGGCTTCGTAGGGTGTAACCTCAGCATACTATCCAGCACTTTTCGTAGTAAACCGTACGACTTTTGCGACCTGCAGAATTCGGCGTAGGTTTTCCATAATTGGATGTCGCCGTGGAATTTACGAGTCGCACGCTGGAAGATGAAGAATATACGGCGGGAACCGAGATGATTTGATGCTCCTCTCATACGGATGCTTAAGCGCTTCATGCGCTTCTGGCGGAGGGCGTCGAGGTTCATTTCGTAGGTTGCGTAGGCGAGGAAATCGGCTGGTTTGCAGCGGGCGGCGGCGATGCGATGTTCATGGTGCGAACGTTTTCGGGAGATGGATTGGATTTCTTCCTATATTATTTATGAAGGATATCATCAGTACCAGTAGTTGGGAATTTGACGGCAATCGAGAACGCGATTGGTAGGAAGAAGCGTACAGACTTTGGTAAATATCTTCTTGCGCTCGAGTTCTTGAAGCTCAGGAAGACCCTGCTCAAGGTAGAAGCGGGCCTTGTCGGACATGATTGATTATGTAAGGATAGTCACAGATTAAGTACTTATCTCGATGGATGGTAAGAGGATCTAGAATACAGGTAAAGAATGATGTTATAAGGTGTTTTGGCTAGACATATCGAATTCGAAGGCTGGTGGTGATAAGTGCACTGCACTAATGAAGTTTTGAAATTTTGGATGAACGTGGAACTAGCCTGAAAGAGTAACCGGCTTGGCGTTCGACAGCAGGTCAACACAACAACACATCGCGTGTAACAAACATGCCTCTTTTCGAATACGAGGATACGAGACTCGCGGTGTCGACTGTGGCGCCAAAGTATGTTACATGTTCTGACCAGATCATAGCCTAGGTATTCTCTGTCCGGTCGGTATATACAAAAGCCGATGGAAGAAGGGAAACATGGCGATTGGCAATTGCACCTCTCCAGGCAGCCAGTATATCGGCCTCTGATCCAATTTACACTTCCACGTTGTTGAGGCCTTCGAGGAGTATATAAACCGGCTCGTTCGTGCTTCCGACGAGCGTAATATCCGGGCCAAGCCGCTGACATAAGATAACCCTGTCTGCAGGCAATTTTGTTAGGCCAGCTCCCGCTCTGCCCTTCGCTTGGTTTTCTCTCTCCACATTTATCGCGGCTCTCTCTGAAGGTGTAATTGTGGCATGACCACGTCGTCTTAGCTGTCTTCCTCTTGTTTGTGGTGTTTTTGTTGCTTTCCCCTTCGTTCCTGCAGGATTTTTTTCTTCTTTGTTTTCTTCACGTTCACACACCCACCAACTTTCTTGGTTATTGGCCTAAGGTTGCCCGGCATGAAGGATAAGGAAGGGAGCACGCTTGTCTCCGTAAGTTGAAGAAGTCTTGTTTGCTTGGTAGCTGCGCCAGCGTTGCTGATGTCTCTCTTCTTTTTGCGCGTGTGACAGCTTAACGGGAAATGGATATCACATACGCACACTGTGCTCGCTTACTGTACGAGATACGACTCCTCTCAAGCATGACGCCCTGCAGGGTGTCTAGCGTCATATCTATTATCCGGACGCGATTAGGCTAACATGGCATCGATTTTGGGGTAGTGGGGTTTATCAGTGCTTTGATTGTGGGAGTGTATGGGACCCTCCCAAGTCACTCCCTGAGTATTGTTGTTGCTGAGGGGCAGACGTCGCTGATTGGGACCTGATTGCTGGCAGAAATCTGCATTACTATAAAATCGTCAAAAACGAGCATTATGTGAGTTTGCACGTGTCATTGTCGCGGCGGGAAAGCTAGACGAATCTAATATTCTATTCTTAGGGCTACCCGCAAGAGTGGTTTCCGTCAGTATCGTCAACCATTGGCGATCGATACCCTGAGAGATCGGTATTCCAGATTTGTATCGCCTTGACGTCGGGTTCGTTGGAACTCCGGGTACCTTCGGTAGGGACGAAGACGCTGACAGAATTTCGAAATAGGACCTCGGTTCTTGTTGGTTGTACTATGGTATTACCTCACCGCGAGGCCCGGCGCCTCCCTGCCAAAGTTCGTCGCGTTTACGGGTACGGCGAGAACCTTCCTTTGTGGAGGATGGGTTTATATCACTTCTACCGATGACCACGATTGGCACGATATCTTCATGATTTCCTACCTTGTCTTGACGCTACCATGGACGGTTGGTTGTCTGGCTACATCGCCGGTCAATGCTAAGGCGATCAAATACCGAAAAATACTCGCTGGGTTGTTCTTTGGTACCCTCGTGCCATTGATCTACTTCTTCATCCAGCATAAGGTTCATAAGGTCGCTGGAGGTAAGTTGTTCTGAGTCGGCAATCTAGCAATGGAAAGATCTTCTAACGATAACACTTTAGCATACACAATCTACGCCTTCTTCGAGTGGTCTTTGATCTTATATGACGTTGGATTTGATGCTGTTACTGCTCTTGACTTTGAAGGCTTTGAACTACGCCTCGTTGATACTAAGGGCTTCAACAAAGGGTATGTTAAACGACTCCCGATGTAGATACCTGTCCTATCCAGATACCCTCCTTTTTCCTTTCTCTCTCTCTCGCAAATATATAACCTTATCAAAGAAAATGCATTTTACCAACAAAGAATATACTCTAAAAAAGTGAAACGTTGGTGAGATATAGAACCACCCAACTGGCCGATGTCTATGCCGACGATGCAAAGTAAGCAAACGCCCTATATTATACCATGTTAATATTTAGTGGGGATGTTGACGATTTGTGGGGTAGGAAAGCAAAGCAACCGCTCGCCCAAGAGTTTACTGGCGCCTTTTCGTGGGCTGCTATGATTGATACTGCTAGTGACGTATACTTGGGAGTATGTTTTAGAGTCTCCGTGCCATATTTACAAGGTTTATCCATGCTAACAGCCAACAGTTCGCCTTCTGGTCCATTCTAACCTCCCTCGGCGTCATTGTTTGGTGTACGTTGTTGCCCTCCAAACTACCTTCGAATGTTTCAGGCTAAAAGAATTCTGAATAGACTTCCCGCTATGGCACATGGGTATCTCCGGATATGAGGTCGCTATTCTAGCGACCATATCTCCATACCTGCTCACCAATAGATCGGTGCGAAAGTTCGTGTTCTCGAACCTTCACATTGTATACTCTGCTTCCCTCTTAACACTTGTCGCATTCTTTTTCGTCACGCCGGAGATTCGTCTTTTCTTGACAACTGCTGGATTATTCTTTGCCTGTTTGGCTTGGGCTGCGAATTTCAGTCTCGAAAGCACAACTAGCAGGATTGATATTAAAACGTCGGCATTTTCTCTCGGTCTTATCATGTCGAGCGTCGCCAAGTTTTCCAATCACACTAATAACCCAATCTGGCCATTGATGAACTCTGTCAATGGTGGATGGAACAAGATTGGTCTAGCCCTTGCAGTTCTCGCCATTGCCAGGACCCATTTCAGGCGGGCATCTGTACCTGCTGTTGATACGACAATGTACTCTGGAAAGGATGGCTCTCAGTACCTGGCTTCTATCGGATTTGGCGCACTTCTATTTGCCCTGCACTCTTTGTTATCCGATTCTAGTACGATGATCACCTGGGTTTGGGACGGATACCCAGTCAAAGGACCGTTGGCCGTTCCTCATGGCGCATACACCATTATCGCAATGGGTGGTGGTTTCCTAATCGGCCTTCTTCGACAAGAACTCGCAACCAGCCCCGTTTTCTACGTCACAGGTTGCATTGGAGCTGCCTTCTTACAGTCATTCCACGGATGGTGGGGGTACTACGGTGCCCTTGTCCTTACGGTCTATCTGATGGCTATTACGCCTTCGTTCATCCAAATGTGCGCACGATACCCTCCAGGCGCTACTTTCGGTACTGGTTTCATGGTTTATAACCTCCTCGTGCTCGCCCACGTCTGGGTCGTCGCATATGCTTTCGTCCCAGGTGGTTTCCTCCTCCGCGAACGAACATGGTTGGTCATGACCATCACGATGGCACTCATCGGTGTTGGCCTAGTTGTGATTATAAGCACAAAGGCCGGAGGACCGGGCTCTAAGCCCCGAAGTGACTTTAGCAGCATCAGAAGGACCTCTCGCTCATACTTCGTCTACTCTCTCGCACTTCTAGAACTCCTCGCCGTTTCAATCGCCTACCTCCGTTTCCCACATCTCGACTATAAACCATACCATGAGAAAGAGAAGATGGTAACCGCGGGCATCTGGACCGTTCACTTCGCATTGGACAACGACATGTGGTCATCTGAGCGCCGAATGAGAGATTTGATCAAGGAAATGGAACTCGATGTCGTTGGTCTTTTAGAAAGCGATCTGCAACGTATCATCATGGGTAACCGTGATATGACCCAATTCCTTGCTGAAGACCTAGGCATGTATGCCGACTTTGGACCGGGACCGAATAAACATACGTGGGGTGCGGCACTACTCTCTAAATTCCCGATCGTGAATTCGACGCACCATCTTCTACCTTCCCCTGTTGGCGAGTTGGCCCCTGCTATTCTGGCGACTTTGGATATGTACGGTACCATGGTCGATGTTTTGGTATTCCACAGCGGCCAGGAGGAAGACGTCGAAGATCGAAGGTTACAGAGCGAGGGAATCAGCAAACTTATGGGAGGTAGTCCTCGGCCGTTAATTCTTCTTAGTTATTTAGTTACAAAACCAAAGAAGGGGAACTATAACACTTATGTGAGCGAAGAGAGCAGGATGAAGGATATCGATTCTACAGATTGGGATCGATGGTGTGAATACATCTTGTATAGGGATCTGCACCGAGTAGGGTATGCGAGAGTTAGCAGATCGTCAATTACGGATACAGAGCTTCAGGTCGGAAAGTTTATCATTGACGGGAAACCGTCGTCAGAGATACGGGTTGATGAGGAGGATGTGCCGGAGGGATGGAGGTTTCCGGCACAGTTTAATGGAGACGGAGTGAGAGGGCATAAGTACCACGTTTTTGATGAACCGAGGTGAGTTTCTTCTCTTCTTTTTATTGTTTCTTTCTTCCTTTCCTTTTCCGTAGGAGATGCTAACAAAAGGGTTTCAACAGGTATTTCCGTTAGAGAGAGGGGGTCGGGAGGAATTAATAATTCGCCTTTTTGAGTATTTACATCTTAGCTCGGTCTTAATACTTCCTTTATTTTTTATTTTCGAAAGTAGAGAAGCGAGATGTGCGGGTTTTGAAAGCTTTTATCTGTGTATTTAAGCATTTATGTATATTGAACATGAAACACAAGCAATGATAATTAGTAGTATTTGTGGTCGAAGTTCTAGGCACACGGCAGATATTACGTACAATGTGTCAGCCGTATAAGTGAATGGAACGAGGTTATCGGGCACCCCCCTTCCCCGGTTCTTATGAAAACGAAATAGACTTCAACCGCTTCAACCCTTGTTCTCTTCGCTTTTGCTCCCCGCTTCGTATAGCCTCCGAAATAAGAAGTGTTTCCTTATAATTCTTAGGCTCCTCAGTCAAAAACC
The DNA here is from genome assembly GCA_036971225.1 of Arthrobotrys sinensis. Classification (NCBI taxonomy): domain Eukaryota; kingdom Fungi; phylum Ascomycota; class Orbiliomycetes; order Orbiliales; family Orbiliaceae; genus Arthrobotrys; species Arthrobotrys sinensis. The sequence continues at coordinate 2,171,680 of JAJTTV010000005.1, read as the reverse complement.
AAGATAGCGAAAGGTCGATATCAGAAGTGTTAGCTCGGATTAACCCAACCATGATGTTCTGATAACAAATCCACAGATCACGCCCATTATTCGCGTCAAAGTAATTCTTGATCTCATTCTTAGTATCAAAGGCTGCATCCCACCTACCACACATCGCCATACCCCAAACGTATTGTGCAAATGCGGCTGCGGATCTGGCCTGCCGTTGAACGCGCACCGAGTCGGTACCGTCGTGGAAACTAAATAAATCATCAAGTTTCCGATTACCCCTGAAACTTTCCATCATCTCTTCCAACATATCGTAGTTTTTTGCCCTCCCAGCAGCGTGGAAAAAGATATCCCACCCCGCGTCTTCGTGAAACGGACGGCCGTAGCCACGGATATTAACCACGTAGTCTCTTTTAGCGTGGACATCGATATATTCGCGAAACTGGAGGAAGAGGAGGTTAAATAGCCCTGCTTCCTTCGCAATGGTCTGGAACCTCCGAGGTACCCAAGGGCTAAAATATTCTGGTTTAGAGTTGAGTGCAACTTTGCAAAAAAAAGCGGCTTCCTCGAATACTTCACGTCGCGTAGTCGGCGGTAGATGGTTCGATATATAATATTCGAGGTCACTATCATCTAGCCCTGGTTCCCTGCCTAAGATCATGTGCCATGCGCCTTTGTTGATCGAATCTGGGACATATTCGTCGATACCATTACCTGGGTCCATATCAGAGGCCGAAGCGTGGTAGAACGTTATGATGTCGTGAAATATAGAGGTTTTATGACCCCCGTCCCTCCACAGCTTCGGTATTAACTTTCTAGCGTCTTCTATCCTTCCTAGACGTCCCAGTCCTAGCAAAATACTCCTCCGTTCGAATATCGAGAGCCGTTGTGACGAGTTCTCCATATATTTCCAGAGCCTAAGGAAAAAGTCCTTGTAGTCATCATGCCAGCGCTGTGCAAGATATGCCGTAAGTCTAGAACAAACATCAAACGTAGCTTTCTCGTCCTGGATGTCGGATTCTACAAACTCAGCGAACAGCTGAAGTACCCGGCTCGTATTCTCGAGCCTGGTGTACACCTCAATACCTTGATAGTAGAAGAAAGCGCGGTCTGCTGGCGTGACGTCTTTGTCCTCGATATCGTTTTTGGGGTCTAGCTTGTCCCACAAGGAAGCTGCTAGATCAAACTGCTGTAAATAAACCAGTGTGCTGGTGATTAACGCCCAATCAAGCTTCGTATACCGGTTTTTCAGGTTAGTAATGTAGAGCTACGACGCATCAGTTGGAAAAGGGTTTCAGACTTACGTAGGTTAATTTAGTGCCATCTGCGAATCTGTCCAGAATAGAAGTACGTGCTTCTGACAAAAGATACTGGTAGTATTCAGGGGCCTTGCGGCGGGATGTTAATTTGGCCCCATTACACAGGCACAATTGTTTTTGCATAAAGAAGTCTGCACCCAGGGGGATATTATCTATAGACTACCATTTGTTGATCTTAGTCGGAGGTTATCGGTCGCTATTGTTGATATTATTCAGAGTTGTGCTGACCTTGATCCATGAGCTTTACCAGCTCCTCGAAGACCGTCAAATTGCCTGCCCTAGACGACTGCCTTAAAAGCCAGCGGTATGCCGCATGAATCGAACGAGGCCGGCGATCATCAACGAGTAGGCCATGGCCACCTCGTGCAATATCCAGGTATTTCGCCCGCCGTTCGACAATAAAGTGAGGAGGGAGTACTCTAAGAAGAAAATTAAACTCCCGCTTGGTGACCTTCCTTCTGAAGCTCGATGGGCTTGTAAGCCGGTCCCATACAGCCTGTACATCTTCTAGGTTGGTCCAGTTACGCTCTAATCCTCCCAGAGTAAGACCTAACAATAGTGTCTGGACCTCAGGATTTAAGCAACCTTTTGCCAGCCGGATCAATTCCACCTCCTTTACTATTTTAGACTCCCCGGGAGATGACCGATCAGGCCAGACCTCTGTTAGGTCCTCCGGAATCCGTCCGGATATATTCTCTGTATAATTATCATCATTTGGTGGGAAGGGCTCTGCCTTCAGGGGTGGGGCTCGCTCGTTTCTTTTTCGACTGGCTTTAGCGCGTGCCTGTATTAACATTAATATATTTCGGTGGTCAGGTCTCGATGCCCGAATTTAAGAGATATTGCATCCGTACCCGGTTCCGCTGGTATTCGTATAGCACAGCATCATCAAGCGTCAAACTAGAGGCATCTCCAAGACGCTCCTTCGGATTCCATGAATTCCATCGCGCCGAAATACTCGAGTGGGATATCGCCCCCCATCGGCATACCAGCCCGCCAACGTTTGTACTCCGAGGTAGGCTTGTCCGAATTAGACTCGTCGGTGCCAACGGGAGTAGCGACATCCGTACGTTTCGCCAGTGACCCCTCATAGTTTCCGGCGTTGTAACATTGCCTCTAGTTGTGTAAAATAGGCGATGGCGCACTGCGCTTTAGTATTAAGGTTGGCTCAATTCAAGTCGGGAATTCGAATAGAGTTGGAAGTGAAATGGTGTGTGTAACCAAGGTCAACGTCGGTTCTTTCCCGTTATAGACGCCTCGAATTTCTAACAAATAAAACGTGTTGGCACTGACCTTTCTTGTGTTGTCCCATCCAAGACCTTCAGGTTGCCGTTGGACGAGTTACTATTATCATTATTGGTTTCTTAGGTATCTTCAGAAAAGTCATCTAGGCTAGTGCCTACACACAATTACTATCCAAGTATCTACATTCGTGGAAATGAAAAAAGTTTTAACAATTCTGAAGTTTCGGATCAGCAACCCTCAACCTCGCCATAATACCCCGAAAAACCCAATTCTTCTCACGCCCAGCAGCTTCTATCGCCTCAAGCCTCTCATGAATTTTCGACTGTAGCTCCGCAAGTACATTCTCCGTACATTCTAAACTCTTTGACCTAACCATAATCTTCATGACAAGTGACTTCTGCTCTTGTGACAACTTTCCCTCGGGCTGTCGAGATCTTAGTTGGATCAAGCTTTGAAGTTGCTTGTCCTTGCTGTGATTTAGGGCATGTATCAACATGAAAGAATACTTACCTTCGTCGAGATCTGAGAGGTCGCCTTTAGCCGCTGAGTACTGTATATCCTCGGTAAATTAGTAGACCAACAAAAAGAAGACTAGATTTTTAAGATTCTTAAGGGACTGGGGGGACCATGCCTCTGTAGACCGTAAGTTCTGATAGTCATCTCGGATTTGGAAAAATCGACCAATGAGATTGAGAAGATCTTCGAGATCGAGGTCCCTAAAACCAACCGGAAAACGAATGATTAGATATAATAATAGCCATAGTGACTCTATCAATCAGTCCTCATGAGCTCACCTATTCCTTTTTGCCTGGTCTCTCATTAACCGACAAGCCATTCGAAGTAGGCCTCCTGTTTCTATACATATACGCCCGTATTAGCATACCCTCGTCGCTTTACTGTACTTTCCTTCGTAAATCCATACTCCCGTCGATCATTTGCATGTATTCCTGTTCGGAAGGACATCGCGTGTGGAAAGTCCGGTGGAGGTCAAGCGACTGTCCTATGTGAAGATGACACAACTCCTCTTTACTCATGCGTTAGCTACCGCCCATAAGCCATAGTGAAGGAGCCGATATCGATATACCTTGGTATATAGAAACAGCGGAAGGGCCAAGCTTCATAACTTCCCCCAGGCTTTTTACAAAAAGATAATTGGCGGAATTAATTGCCTGCGGTGTCCCGAATACCATATGGGTCGATGGATTCCCACGTCGTAGCGGGGAGCCGTCCTCTATGTCATCAATACTACACAAGTACACTCGTTAGTCACCTAAATCTCCCAAAACTCTGACGCGAACGTATCAAAAATAGACTTACATGAGAGAGGAGTTATGTAATAGATCTATCACAGATTTAATGGTATCTACAGTACTCGGTAGAACTCTATACCACACGCTAAGTGCGTCGATTGCGGCATGGCGGATCTTCTTCGACGGTAATGACGCGATATAATCGCAAGGCTCCATGGTTATCTACGCCAGAGGTTAGTTTCATTATCCCTATGACATTTGTTTATATGGTACAGTTTAATGGCAACCGTGTCAGTGAGTTTAGGATAATCTGCGAGCCAAGGGGATGCATCTGGCACGGTCTCATCAGTTCCAGCATCGGAGCCGGTAGTGGTTCCGTTGATCGAGAAATCTAAATTACTTAGTGTTGGTGGATATCACCGTGCCCTAGATTCGGAATACGGATGTGCAAATACCTGATTGTTCAGAGGAAGTGTCACCTATAACAACAAGCTCCGATCCCGCTGCCTGAGAATCATTTAGATAACCCGCGCCCCCGTTCACTATCCCACCCGTATTATCGCTCCCAAAGCCCTTGATATCCCCTTTCCGTGGCAGATCTTTCAGTTTGTGCTCGGGCTTGGGGGCCAAAGGGTTTTCCGGGTCGAAGCTGTAGCGAGTATTGTTCAAATGCCACACCGTGGCACCGGCTAGTAGTAAATGGAGAGCAGATAAATACTCCCCGTATCTAGGATCGTTGCCACACTCTTCCCAGCATATCTGCCGGAGGTGGAGGTATTCGGATTCATATTCCTGAGACTTCCGCTTCACAGCCTTTTTCGCCTCGGAAAATGTAAGGTCGTTCCATCGCATATATAGGTAGACCGCACTAACGGGCTCACCGGGGATATTAAGCTTGTTATGGTTTATCCACTCCATCTCGGCTGAGGCATAATCTGCTACAAGGGTACAGGAATATAGTGCTGCCGTTTTGCAGCGATCTAACTTTTGGTACTGCTCATCGGTAAATTTGATGCGGTAGCAATATATCATCAAATTGATGGTTGCACTGTAGAGAAGTAGAAGAAAACCAAATGGTTAGCAAGCTGGTACCCAAGCGACGCGCCGGCAAAACGTCACTGTATACGGGTTTTTATTGACATCCGGTCACCAAGATCGATCTATGGGAAGACTAGGGTCACTCACAAACACCCAACTTCGAGAAGTCTCTCCACCAAATACGATTCCAAGTCGGGGAACCCCCCAGTATTGAGTAGGCCTGCAGTATCAATGTGTTTGAAAATCCACGCCTCATATGATTTGACGTACATGTTAGCATCGGCATCTTCCTCTAACATTCCCACGAAGCATTTCGCCTTCAGCTGGTTAATGGCGATACGCAAAGCTCCGTCCCTTCCCTCCTTATCTCGATCCTACTTCCACGAAAGGTGACTGTTAGCTTAGTGCTTATTAATTAAACTTCAGTCTCCAGAGAATCAGGATTCGAGTTATAGATACCTCCTCAGATACGAACATGTCGCCATCCATCCAATCTACCATCGAAAATCATGAGTTAGTAATCGTTGCGATATTCCATTCTGCTTCTCATTGCCGATACTGCACTTGAGTCATCTGTATTCTACCTGAAGGAGAGAGAAAGAAAAAAAAGGTGCCTACCATCTTCAATAAAACCTACATCTGAAAGAGGCACCGTATTGAGCAGTCTCTCCACATCTCCTTCGGCCAAAAATAGAGAATGAAGTCCTCCAGCATTTGACAACGATCCAGCGCGACAAGGAACGCCCCCAAGCTCTAGCCAGGTCTTGCGAGTTTCTGCAATTAGTTCAATCTCGCGCCGGTTCGCGATGCTGAGGCGGGGCTCAAGCCTCAAGAAATACCCTTCAAGGAATTGGGCTGGGACAGGAACCGTATTCTTGTACGGTACTAGAGTCGGCACGAATGCTGGCTTTTCGACACTGGTGTCTTCCTTGGAGGCGGGTTGGTCCATACTTTTCTAGCCGAAGATAGAGTTATTTGCGGTTGTGTGAATAGGAAAAAGAGAAGAGATCAATGGTAGCGGAACTGTATCGATAAAATATCTTTCTAACAAGCTCGGAGATATGTTGCACGGGATACTAAGTTAACTATCTGAGTTACCGTCCCAGACTTCAGACCTTTATAGAATTTTCCCACCCGCTGCTCAAGAGTTTTTCGTTCACTAGGGCTCGAGCAATGGGAAATAAAATCTACCGACGGCAATCAGCCCCTATGGTGACATCCTCTATTCCTCCTCGGACTCGACATTCCGGATATATATCATGATATCATCGTCGGACAAGGCGCTTATCTGAAACACGGAACATGCGGGTAGATCGGGCACACTCATCGAAAGGACTTTAGATGCCGCAATTTTAACCAATGGATGATGATCGTAGCGAGAAGTGACCTTATCCTCATGCAAGGAGGTTGGAGGACCACCTATCCCATTTTGAGTGCGCGATATTCAGGCATAGAATCCGATAAGAAGCGATTGTATTTGAGTTGAAGTTACTAGCTTGGATCTAGATCTTAATTCCACCGATCGGAATCGGAGCTCGGACGCCACGTCTGTTAACTTTCTGATGTATTACAGTAGGCCATATGTATACTAGGTACTCCCACCGCCTGTCGTTGTTTAACTCCGTTCATCACATTGTCACTGTTGTATTTTCTACAATTTCTGTGTTGGCCACCTCCAACGTGGCATTGATCAATAATATTTCATGGAGAAACACTTTGGGATGCGTTAGATTCGGCTCGGATATTTTGCAAATTAGGTGGAAACATACTCCAATTGTCAGTGTATAATAGCAAGCGTTCTAGTAGCAAGTAGCCCTTAAACATTCGCTACTCTTTTAGAAACCTCCAGTATATATTATGAATTCCGCATGTAGCTATAGTTCCATAACCTACGAATTATAGGATGATAAACCGCAGCCCGGCGTACCAGCCATATCATTGCCCCTGGTATCTTCAAATTCTACGAATACAAAGGCATATCCATTATAAACTTACCAAACCTTCCCCCTCACTAACCCCATCAAAACCCACAAGGCCCTGGCAAAGCATCAACCCCAAAATCAAAATCTCTAATAAACGTAAAATTCTGCCTCCCAAGCGGACAAATCCCACTCTTCTCTCCAGGTTGCACCTGATTCACAATCAAAAACGCACACCCATCTGCAAAAAACGCCGACGCCGCACAATTCTTCATCTTAAAACAAAACCCACAACATTCGATTGGAGTGGCCGCATAAAACGGATAATCTAAAGAGAACACAGAAGCACCGCCCAGATCGATGGGTGGACTGTACTGCTCTCGTGTACACTCTTCAGGGACGTAAGTGGTTAGGACTTGGTTTAGAGTTGTAGAGTCAGCGGGCGGGGTGACAGTTTGGGTTCCCGAGGTAATCATGGTGAATTTTCGGGTAGTGGCTATGGTTGATGTGGTTTTGGTGCAGGGTTTTGTGATGGTTTTGGTGATGGTGGGCAATGGTGCGATTTCTAGACAGGCGGTGGAGATGATATTTGACGAGCAGCTGGAGAGGTTGCGGCATGGGCATGGTGCCGGTGCTGCTACGTGGGCTGCGATTTCGGTTTCTTCTACGGCTCGTCGGTCGATTACTCGAGTTGGGCCGCTGGAGTAAATGTTAGGGCGTCGTTCAATTATACGTATTTATTTTGGATGAAGTCTGGAGATACTTACGTTACAATAACCACTGTAGACGAATATTCAGTGATCGTAATAACCGGAAGGGTAATAGTCACCGACGCCACACTTCATTAAAAATATCAATATAAAGTCCTACTTAAAAGCCCCTCCGTGAGTAGAAAAGAGAATGTAACTACCTAAAGATATCCAGTACCGTGGTCACAGAAGTCTTTGTGACAGTCCTACAACTCGTCTTGGCCGTTGTAGTGACCGTGACAGTGCGCGTCGTAGCGCCATGCGCTCGCAAATACGACGAACAGTAGGACTTGGAGTGCGGTTTACGTTGAATGAGTGACTTGGCACATTTTTTGTCACATTTCGGGGCGCGGGCTTCTATGGCGCTTCCATCAATCGTTATGGTCTGGAGAACAAGAAGGAGAAGAGCAGAAACCCGGAAGAGTCGCATGGCGAGTAGCTGGCAGGGGGGCTCCTAAGACACAAAGAATCGCATAGTGGAAGGAAAGGAGCGACATCTTCGATACTTATAAAAACCCATATTTTGAAGCATGCAGAAGGCTGGAAAGTTGGGGAATTAAGCCACCAAAATGCAACGATACCCGATATGGAGATCTGGTTCAGCCGCTCAAGCATTTTGCCACAGATCGTTCAAGATTAGATTGGATACCAAGCGAGCTTGTTGAAGCTTGTCTGCGGCAAGTCCCGCTACAGGTCGGACTTTGAGGATCTACTTATTAAACAAAGTGTGGCATTTTACAGAACCAGTGAGGGTTCAACTCTACGGGCAAGCGACATTGTGTTTCATTCGACACAAGGAAGGGAGAATTCAGAGCACGTAGAGTCGCTTTCATATTAAGTTCGTCATACCATTATGCCATTCGTTATTCTAAAAGAGAAAGCTATAAAGTAAGGAGCTGTGAAACGGACCATGAAAGCTTTTATGTTGCCTCGTCTATGTAATGCAAAAAGAGAATTAAGAATGAATCGTGATTAACGGTCATGAAGAGAGGAGTTATTTCGTTCCTGCCTTTTCCTTTTCCTTCCTCTGTAAGCTGATATTCCAATTGTACATGCGACTAGTATTCACTTCCAGAGTCTGCGCAATTCAGATAGGGTTAGTCTTAGGTCTTCCGTGCTTCGAGTGGAACGAATGTTGAACTTACGGTAATTTGCTGGCGTAGGAAATCTATGTCCTCTTCACAGTTGCGAAGAGATTCTTGAGCAGCAGACAGCTTTTGTTTGAGCATGGAAATGGCTTCCTCGTTAGGATACGCCAACATTACGTTCGCCTGGGAAATCACCACCAATTAACATTACTTCAAAGCGATCATGATCGGGAAAGAGGCACATACACCCAGCCAGAGGTATACTTCGGAAGGAGGGGTTACAGAAGCTTTCGCATAAAGAGTGTCCGAGAGTTCAAACATAGTGGAGATTGGCTCTTCGTCGCCTTTCTTATTCTTAGCGTCTAAAAATTGAACCATTTGTAGGGTCTTTTTGATGTCGGGAATCTTGTCCTTGAGGCCAGCTGCACGACGGGTATTGGATTCCATCATGTATGTGTATTTTCTATGCGACTAGTTGGTGAACCGCCCAAGAGAAAGTTTTATCCGGGGAAAGGGCTACTCTTACGCAATCATTTCGCTGAATTTCCGTATGGCAGGCTCGATTTCCTGTTTGCTGGTCACGAAATCCTCAACATTTTCGATGAATGGCGCCTCAGGTATGCCCCTTGGGTTCGTTTTCGTCTCCGCCCTATGGAATCGTTAGCTTATAGGAAAGAGAGCTTACAAACCCTCTCCGAATATACTTACATATTTGTAATCCTTGCGGTCTATATTTTTACTAGGCGATCTAGTCTTCTTGTGGCGTGAAATCGGTTCGCCGGAGCCAGAAGCCTCTTCTTGCTGGACTCCTAGCTGTCTAAGCCTTTCGGGTGTGGGCCTTGATCTTGAAGTATGTTGGGCTAAGGGGCGGCTGCTAGGGCTGACTTTTTTAGATCGAGGTTCGCCCGAAGTAAAACGTTTCCGCTGTCTTGGTTTTGGCTTTGGCGGATATTCTTCGTCCTCAAGAAGAGATCTGTATTTCTGGAGAGGCTTCTTTGAAAAGGCTTCGATCCCTTCCCTGTCAACAGCCTTCGATGTGGCGGTACCAAAATTATTGGGATCTGATGTGCTGGAGGGAACCGAGTCGGAAGAAAGGTGATTCGTTACCTTTCTTTCCCCACTAATGTAGTCAGGGACGTTCTGCTGGGGTGCCGGCGAAGGTCTACGCTCTGGGGTGGTGGTATCCGTGAGAAGAATTGGGTCTGTATCGTAGTAGTCGTGAATGCGTGCCTTTCTATCAAAGTCTACACTAATTCTCTCTTTGAGAATGGCGTCTGTGACACTAAGAGGAAGGTGTGTGAGAGTATTACGCCAGTTTCTTTCAGCGGGAGTTGGTGCTGGCAGTTGGATGTTCCCAGAGGTCCTTGGCGCACTGTTATTCTTAAGTATACCTGGTGGCGTTGGAATTCGTGCAGCACGCTCGGATGCACTTGGAACCGATTTGACACGTCTTGGGGGTGGGCGAACGTCCTTAGCAGCGTCGAATCTCGGATATGACGGGTCGTCGTCGTCGTCAGAGGATGGAGGGGAGGGATAACGAGGTTTTTTAGTGGTCGAATTAGCACGAACTCGTCGTCGCAAGGAAGCAGGAAAGATGTTCCAGACACTTCGAGGTGGTGGTGAGCGGGAGCGAGGAGGGGCCCGTCGGCTATGAGAGTAGATATCGTCTTTATCTTTTAGAGTGGTGGCAGGAAGGGAAGGAGGGTCAACGGTGGCGGGGTCGTCGTCGGATTCTACTACTTCTTCTTCTTCTTCTTCTTCTCGGTCGTCTTCGTCTTCGTAGTCTTGAGGCCGAGGAGGAGGGGGAGGAGACCTTGGACGACGTCGGGAGGGTCTTTCTGGTTCGGACTTCGAAGAAGCAGCAGACTGTTAGCTCGAGGATACAAGCAAAGCACAAGCAAATGGTATACAATATAATAAGAGAATAGAATAAATAAAATGTGGTGGAGAAGTTGAGGGCAGTGGAATTGCCTGATTAGGAAAGCATGGCTCGCTTAAACTCGCTTAGCAACTTCAAGACAACAAATTTCCATTTTTCATTTTCCTCTTTTTCCTTCTTCCTCTTCTACTGGTTCGAATCTTCACCTTCGTCTTTGGATTTTATATCTCGCCGTCCGCCTGCTTTGTGTCCGGGAAAAAGGGGAGTTGAGGTAGTAAGAGAAGGGAGAGAGCTTACCCTGCGCCTAAACGACGACCACCAACTTCTCGGTCGACGGGTCTCCTTATCATTATTGTCGTCAGAGTCAACGTCCGATTTCTTGCGAGGCTTTCGGCCGGTATCGTCTTCTTTGCGACCAGCCATCATCGTTGCAGGGGTGCTGTCGGAGTCGATTGATTCGATTGGATCTTTGGATGAACAGGCGATAGAGGAGGAAGAAGGGGAATAAGAAGAGGTGAAGGGAGAACAGGGAAGATGTATGTGTAAACCCATTACCGTTGAATTGAATTGATTGAATCAAATAAAAAAAAAAATTGTACCCTCCTCTATTTTCTTTTATAAAAATATATATTTTATATTATCGTGGGGATGCGGATTCGACGGGCGTGGAAATCAGACGACAGCAGGCGGACTTCTTATTCTCCTCGCTAAATTGCTACGGCTTCTCCCTTGCTTCCCGTCGGGCTGCCAGCTTGGAGCTTCTTCAATTTGCGGATGTCTTCACCTGCTGACAAGATGCATCTTCTTCTCGGCGCAGTTCTCAGCATACCATCGACAGCCCCAGCCAAGAGCCTATTCTCAGACATCCTAATTGCAATTTCCAATTCAAAACTTCTCCTCAGGGAAATATCCAATCCCGCTGTGTCGGGAAGCAATCTCGTGTGACATCGCACAGCAGCATCCCAATCACGCTGACCGTCACTCCCAAGTGGCCTCATTGCCAGTTGTTTGCTCGCTCCCCTGCAACCACCAGCCACGGCACGGGATCTCACAGCGGAATTACCTAGGACTAGAATTCTTCATCTCCTGCACTTGCACCTGCAGATGACCACCACCTTTGTGGCGGCGGCTGGCGGAAGGGCCGTCCGCCAGTCTACGGGTCGTGCATCTGCATCTGCATTTGCATTTACCACCCGTCCGGGTCTTCTCCACACCAGGCCCTACTCCTCTCAGCCGGACCCTCGCTATGATAGCCCTATAAATGCCCCTCTGTCGACCCTCCCTGCTCATCTGGACCTCCCACCCCCTCGTAAACCCGGTGAAAGTATCTTTGGCTACTACTTTAAGATAGGAAAGGGCTATCTATCGTTCTACAAGACCGGTCTGAAAAACGCAGCATGGGTGAACCCCCGTCTCGCAGGTCCCGTTATGGCGAAGTGGAAAGACGACAGAGGCTACGCCGGCATAGTCCAGAATAAATGGTTAACCAGGGGTGACCTCCAGCTCCTCAAGTTAGTAGTTTCCATAGATACCACTACTCTTTTATACAAAGCACTCAAACTAACCAATTGACAATAAACCAGACGAAACCAACACGACTTCCGCCGTATCCCCCTCTTCGCCGTCCTCTTCACCGTCTGCGGCGAATTCACCCCCTTCGTAGTCGCCATGTTCTCCAACATCGTCCCCATAACCTGCAGAATCCCCACTCAAATCCAATCCGACCGCAAAAAGCGGGAACAGAAAATAACCGCCTCCTTCGAATCTTTCCTCCCCACTACAAGCATCAACAGACCCGTGGAAGGCCTGGATAAGCTAACCTGGAAGGAAAAGGTTCACTGTTCAACCGTGGTTGGACGGCACTCAGGGCTATGGCCATCCCGGTTCCTACCGCTTCCGTTTGGCTTTGTGCTGCAGAAGAGGCTGAGTCGGTATGAGGTCTACCTGATGACGGACGATATGTTGATCACAAAAGGGGGAGGTGTGATGAAGCTCAGTCCGCCGGAGTTGGAGATTGCATGCGTGGATCGTGGGATGTAAGTTTATTCATTCATTCATCACCATCTCTAGGTTCCTCAGTACTACTAAAAGGCCTCTGACGGGTTTTTGCTGACGTATACACTTTAATTTTATAGAAGAGTGCTAGGTAAGTCGGAACAACAGTTGAGGGCTGAGCTGCAGCGGTGGCTCACGGACAGCAAGAAGGGTGTCACAATATGGGAGAGGTGGCTTGCCATCCCAACATCTTAGATCTTTCTGCTTGGTATAGCCGGCTTGGCTGCATTGTATGTAGATTGTAAATATTATATAGACCACTTATGTATGTCTTAGACTGCATTGTACAATAGGTATTCGCATCTTTCTGGGCGTCAACAATTCTCTTCTACATCTGGTCGTTCCAAACCGAAACAGGCAAATGGATAACTCCTCATCACTCGCCACATCAAGTCAAGTTACAAAGCGTATCACGTTCTTAAATGGCACAAAATAAAAAGACGTTCAAATAATTTCAACAGATCTCATTCCAACTTTGGTGGAAGGAGTCTCATTTCCATTTCTCCTGTTATTACTATTAATTACTACAGGGCAATTAGCTCGGAAGGACGATGGTGAGCGAGAGACAAAAAAGTTAGCCAAATGAAAAACAAGTCGTCCTTAGAACAGTCCCTTTCCTTCCAATCGCAAAAAAAAGAGACTGTGCAAAACCTTTCCTCTCTCTCTCTCTCGCGCGCCTTGTCGTCTTTCCTCCAACTGCCTCTTTGTATGTATATTATTATCTCTCTCCTCCTTCTTCAGATCCCTAGTTAAACCCCATTCAACCACCAACCATCTAATTATTTGATTCACCAAGAACCTCGGAGGTTCAGAGAGAAGTGATGAAGACAAAGGGAAGAGAAAAAAAAAAAAAAAAGAAAAACACCAAGCCATTAAAAAGGTTCAAGAGCTCAAAAGGACTCTTCATCTAATCCATCCAACAAAATCGTCAAAGTAGGGTTTCAAAGAAAAACACCGTTTCCCATGCATGAAAAGTGAAAGGGCTGAAAGAACAAGAAGGGGTTTGGGAAACAGGATTAAAGCATTAAAAGGTTCTGGGTCTTGTTTCCTTCGAAAAGGTCTCGACTCGCTGCAAAAGGGAGACAACACAAGAAACTCCAATTATGATGAGGTAGAGGGAGGAACAAGGAAATTCGTAAGCAAGCAGGCGTTAAAAAATGGTGATAGTGGTGTGTTCATGACCCTGACAAGCGGAGACGCCGGAACAGAAACGGGTGTGGTGTATGATACAGAATATGGTCGTAACGATGTCGGTGGGCGAAAGGTAAACGGTGATCGTCCCGGTGGTAGCTTCAAGAAGCCAATCGGAGACGGGAGAAGAGGTCGTCATTAAAAGGGGTATCCCAACTCATAAGTCGCGAGTCGTTGGATGAGTGCAGCAAATCAAAAATGCCGGTTTTCTTTTGTACAAACGAGAGTGATGAATTTGGGTATCATATAAAAAACCTTCGCAAAACAAAAAAGAAAAAAAATGCACGAAGAGTCTAGAAGGAAAAGGTGTTATGTATTAGGGGGTTGTTGGCCGCAGATTTACCATCAGGTGTTTCTGCACACACCGTCAGATGCTGCGGAGTTGATAGTTGATGTGATTACCGAAGTTCGAAATCGGATTCACGATCAGCTAGGGTCTCGCCTTCCCAGAGAGACTGGCTTTCACTAGCAGGAGACAAGCTTCCGGAATTCGACATTCCACCGACGGTCCACTCGTCGCTATCGGAGTGGTATTTCTGGACGCTCGTATCAATGCTGCTAAGAAGGTAAGAGTATTCGGACTCGCTTTCGCCGATTTCGACGTAGTCGTAATCCCAACGCCATCGCTTGTCCATCTGGACACGGGGGAGGAACTTGGCCTTGGCGATGTAGAAGAAGACAGCGGACAGAACGCTTCCTGCGATGAGATCGACGGCATAGTGGTGAGAGAGGTAGAGAGTAGCCCACCAGATCCAAACAATCCAGGCGATGAAAACTGGCTTGCCGCGTGGGAAGATGTGTCCAAGGAACAACGCATTCATTGTGGCGACAGCAGCGTGCAATGATGGGAAGGCACCGAAGACCATTGGCGAGGCAGTGAAAGTGGAGGTGTAGAGATCGACACCGAACAGCTTGTCAACTCGTTCCAAACCAGCTGGCGAACCCTGAATGTCATAATTGGCAGGAGCAAGGCCATATTTGTTCTCGTACCCTACATGTCACCGTAAGATTAGCATTGACAAAAACGAGGTTTTATGCATTTAAGGGGGTGGTGGACAAACATGGTGGAGCGTTGGGGAATACGAGCTGAGTCGCGACACCCAAAGTGTTCATGTAGCCGAATGTTCGCGAGTAGACCGGCAGACTTCCGGGACCTCCAAAAATAAACATGACGGCAGCTGTGATGAATGGGGTGGTAAAGTGCAAGATTCCGTATGGGATCCATGCAAGAACGTCGAGGAAAGCATTCTGGTGCTTGGAGAGAATATTGCTCAAATTTGCTCCGTAGACGATGTTCTCAAGCGCTGGGAGCACGCGAACCCAAATATGCGGCCTCCATTCGGCTGGGATAAACCTGGACAAAATGATGTAGTTAGCAACACATCGCTGGGTAAAGACGTTCGGGGAAAGTCATGTATTTTTAGGTTTGTAGAGGTGGTTAAGATTAGAATTTTTGCTCTGGTCGTAGGCGAGTGGGCCTTGATCCAAAGGTGGGTAAGGGAGAAGCACGGTCCAAACGGTAAGACAGTTTGCCGTCATTGCTATTATCCTTAAGCACGGGGAGGAAATGATAGACATACTTGCATGAGTAGAACAAGATGAGATAGGTCAAGACCGGGAGGAGCGGGAGGAAGAACTGTCTCGTGAGAGGGATCGTGAGGGAAGACAGAAGGAGTGTAGCGATCAAAGTCTTCAAAAGTGGACCGGGGACCTCGATGACAGAGAAGCAGAAGAGTCCGATGACGACAATAATGAGGTACTGAGCATCATAGAAGGACCATTGGTGCGATCTAAGGGCCTTCAGTGTGTCGGCAGGGTCGATAGAAGTCTGGAGTCGAGCCAAAGATGAAGCTGGCGAGGAGCCACTCCTGAGTGTCGACCTGATCTTTCTCCGGAACCTGTGAGGAATGACGGCACCCATCGGAACCGAAGGCCAGTGAATGGCGATTTTGGGAGAGAATAATGTCGGAGAAGAGGCAGCATCTTTGAAAGATGCGAAGTATTTAGTACTGCTCATGGTGGAAGAATATGATGGTATTATCCTGGAGGTTGGAGTCGGTGTCGGTGGAGTCGTGATGTAATTGTTCAGTTCAACGGCAGTGGTCGTGAGGGAGAAGAACGGGTCTTGTTCTTGTCTGTCGGAAGTTGCGATGAGAGGAAAAGAAAAGAGATGTCAGACGGATGTAATGCAGCGGCTCGTCGACCACAAGCCTATTCTTTCGGTCTTCCTCTTCTCTCTTGTCTAGTCTTGTCCAAGCTGTCGGTCGCGAGAAGGGAAAGACGAAGAAGGGCGGGTGTGGAGGTGGTTGAAGGAGAAAGGCGGTTGGGAGTGGAAGTGGATGGGTGAGAGAAAAGCGAAAGGGAAGGGGCAAGCCAGAAATTTATTTCGGCTGGCTCGACTCCGGGCAGACAAACACCACGCCCACGGGGGGATCCAGGCGAGCAGGCGAGCACAGGCAAGGCAAACCCTCTCACGCTCTCACCGCTCTCCGCGCTAACCCGTATCTAATGATTGATGACCAGAGATCCGGATCCGACTGCTTGTCGCCAGAAACGAGGACGGAGGAATGTAGGTAGATGGATGTTTCGTTCGATGTTGTATCGTATACTAACTATCAGGTCGTGTGCTTCTCGACCAGATCCAACTGGAACAACAGATACTACTACTACTATGTATAAGGTATTTATTGTATTATAGCGAGTCTTGACGCTTCCAAAACCATTGCCTGCTAAAAATAACGGATACAGGATGGATTTTAAATACTCCCCCAGCCAAGCTTCAAGCGTCTCGCACAGGGCTACACTAATGCTCCAAAGACGACTACGTATGTACGACGTACGAGAATGGGTCCCTTTTCCAACCCAGACTCGAACCGTTTCAAAACCAATCCCGACCAGTTGGGTACATTGTGAGAGAAACAGCTAGTCGTCGACGAAAACAACAGGCGAACCCTCTTTCCCCTCACCGTCTGTCAAAAAATGAGGGGAAACCTCGAATCGTCCTGTTCAAACCGACGAGTATTCTCTGATCGAGGGGAAGTTTGAAGCGTCACCTCCTTCGAGGCTTTGCACGTCAAAATCCGAGATCCGAAGCCTGACTAACACCGCTGAGCCCCGCCTTATTCCCATGAATGGTCAAAGTATCGGCTCTTGTTGGCTGCTTTTGACGCTGCGGTGCGGGAGAGTCGTAATGCCTGCCAGGTCTGTCGCTGGGTACGGCCTGCTTTGATTGATCCCAATATTCTTGCTTCTTTGTAGCCCTGTTAACAAGCCGTTTAAGTGTTTGAGATCAATCTCCAGGGCGGCTCTAACTACTTTACCCTATCAGATTACTGTCGCGGAGAAGCAGAAGGCTTATTGCGACGGGATACCTTTCGCAGCGTCAGGCAGACTACATACAAGAACGAAAAGAAAATATCTGATATCTGATACAAAAGTATAGCGATTGTAGACATTACGCAGAGATGACCCGGAGGCTCGCGGCAATGATCGATGCCAAGATATCACCACTGCAGCTAACGCCCAGCCCTCTCTCTCCACTCATTGACCAGGCTCATGCACACGCACTCAACAGGCTAAGCGGCACCAGCTGAGGAGATCGTCCTCCGTCCTGTTCTCCATTGAATACAATAATTTGAAGAATTCCACTTTTGAGAAACTACTCAGATACCCTTTATTCGAGTACAATGGGTCCCCAAACTCATTCATTTGCTGTCATCTACTGTTCGCACGACACTGTTCAACTAACGTTAGCTAAGGCGTGCTTCATCCCGCAGCCAGCCAACCAGATCCCGTCGGCCAGCCTTACTCCCACGGGTACCTACAAGCTACCACCTACGCAACCAAACCGCTGGGCATGATTGGTCGATCATATGCAAGCTAACAATAATTCTCCATCATAAAGTACCAACTTCGACGCAAGCTTGCCATAGCTCCTGGATTGCATCCTCTGGCAGCCACGTCTTCTATCTAAACGTGGGGAGATCCCAGCCTCGCTACTTTGGAAACTACCGAAATGTGCGTCGACGAATCACAGCCCTCTCACCAGCTGACTGAAAATACATGTAGGTGTCCCCCCGGAGCTTAACGGCATATTTTCTACCCCGGGGCACTGACCAGCTTGGATGACAAAATGCTCACCCTAAGCACAAGTATTTTTGGAAGGGACTAAATAAGTACTTAACTTACCGCTCACCTCCGTGCATAGATATGGAGTTGAGATAGCTATGATTGTTGAGCTCTTTGAAAACTTTGATTTCAGAAGCATGTTTGAAGCTGGCGACGAGGCGCCATCACTCTGCAGTCGCGAAGGGTCATTTGTTCCCTCAGCAACAAGCACTTGGCGGCTTCGAAACAGCCGTTTCTTACTCAAAAAGCGCATCGGATGTCGAAAGCTCCGAGACCTACTTTGCACCGTGATGACACCCCTGCGAGCTAAATTTTTGAAATTTGAAGGGAGTCCCTCGGCTAGTTTTTGGTTTGCTTGGCCCGATCTTATTGCTAAGCAGCCGGCGCCAATAGCCATCGAAAATGCGTAATCGAGGGAGCTGCCCTCTTTGCTCACGTAATTGGGGGCTTTGAAGCAAAGAATGCGACTCCAAGAAGGGACTTAGGCACTTCTTGTTTCTTGGAATGCTTTGGCTGTCAGCTCAGGTCAGTCGGTTTTTTACTTGATTTGATGAACTTCAGAACACCCTTGACCAAGGGTTCTCATGAGAACATGGTGAGGAATTCTATCCCGATTTGGGAAAGACTATTGGCCATACGACGCCAATATCTTGACCTGCGATCCTGCATCACATCAAGAAGTCTTGAGAGAGAGGCCGCGCAACCGACTCTCCCAGATTCAAAAAAAAAAATCCTGCAGCCTTTCGCGGGCTCCTCCGCGGGGACCGTGGGCACTTTACCACTGAGTCGTACCACACTTGCTTTTGGCTTTGAACCAGAATATCGTCATTGTTGCATGCCAACCGAGCAAAACCGGCAGGCTAGAGTCTTGGGCCCTAAAGTGAACATGAAGGTGCACTATCTGCAAGCTTACCTGACACGTGCTGGTACGCCTTTGGATCCTCGAAACTTCAAGCATCAGCAATTGGGCAACATCTATGTATGTACCAAGGACAGATGCCGATGATGGCTTTGCATTTTTCTGGGTAGCCCCTTGCTGGGTCAGCAGAGAAGGTATTTGGTCCATGATATCTCCAATTAACGGCCGCTTCAAGACTAGGATCGGGCTCTGCATGAACCTGATCAAGTGTTCCGTGCGAAATATCGACACGGCCGATAAAAGGGACCGACTGACTTCCGCAGGTTCATTCAAGAGATTCGAAACATCGGATGAAATCGAACGAGAGGAAAAAAGACCTCAATGAAAATCGGAACCATAAAGTTTTTCCTTCTCCTTTTTTTTTTTGTTCCGCTCCTGCTGCCTTTGGACGCACGTACCAAGAAATCACAAAATGTCCCTTGGTTTCTTGGATTAATCAAGCGAGCTGACAGATTCAACGAAAAAAGCTGGCCATTCGGATGCAAACGGCTCCGAAGCATCCGGGATACTTCCAACTTTTATTCCCCCGAGCTCCGCGTCTGCGTCCGTGTCTTCCCTTAACAATTTGTTACCAACTTTTTAACTACGATCCGGACGGCCCTTAGCGAATAAACCTCCATACCCATGAACGCCATTCATATGGCCTGATCACACATGGCCCCTTCCAATTAGTAGGCCTTCCAAATCAGAGGGAAAATTTGACGAAAAGACTTTTATCCATATCGTCTTCGTGAAGGTGGAGCATTAAACATAACCGCCTATAAGCTCTATTATGCATTCCCATCTTCTCCTTGTCCATTTTGCCCCCCAAGGTAATCTTAAAATGCCCCCAATCAATCGGAACCCATTTTATCCGTTCGTCAAGCCCGGGAAACGGCATGCCTTTTAAGAGAAATTAAAAACGGAGAGCAAATACCCACACTTTGGCGAAGCTCCATCGGTGTTTTCGAACGCCTATTCTCACGACGACTGAACCCTTTTTATGCATACTAAGCTTTTGAATCGGGGGCTTAACCGTCCTGCATGATGATTACAAATTTTTCGAGATTAATGTACACTTTGTGCTCCTTCAACACACTTTTGAGGTTCCCTTGACGTTGAGAAGCACCATTTGGGACTCACACGAGTAACTTCCCTTTGTCCTTTCCCCAAATGTCGTGTGAGCATCGCATCGATTATTCTTCAATGGTTCATGTGGGAAAGCGGGAAACCCGGATCGTGAGGGGCAAGACAAACTTTGTGATCTGAAGCCCTTCCGAAAAAATCCTCTGGTGTGTCTTGTGATACCTTTTCCGCCCCAAAGAGCTGTCAGAAACCGCACGTGTGTTGAAGAATTCGACGAAAAAGCTGGTGGATTTCCAGTAGAGCTCGAGCTCGCAAAGCAAGTTTGGAATATGCGGCATCCCTGTAGGTGCATGTGCATGGTCAAATCTGCAGCTGGGACAATCCAGAGGTCACACCAGGACATTTTAGCTAGCGAGCTCGTGCAGACGTCGAATCGATGGCTGCATTACTCATGGTGAACACAAGGCTAGCGGTGAACTGGGTTTTTGGCGCCCGTTTTTGTCTTTGTGTGTTTGTTTCCGCACGAGATATGACAATGGGATTGATAAGGTTTTTGTCTAGACGAGGGTTTTAAGTAGTGAAGAATTTTTGTTTCGAGAAAGTGGAAGCGAAAGATGCGAGTTTGACAGATGGTAATCGATAAAGGGTCCATTCTATGCTCGTGATCAAAGACGGAGCTTGCCGTAGTCATTACCTAGTATTATTGAACATCGAATATGTTTAGATTGGGGCACGAGATGCACCCCGCAAATTCTCATTAGAATAGCTACAGCTGTGAACTACACAGACGCATATGGATATCATAAACAAAAAAAAAAAAAGGATAAAAGCAAAGTGGATTTTTTTAAAAGAAAATAGTATGTGAATTGACACCAGAGAATATATAAAATCCTGTGGTTTATTCAGGTGGTCATATCTCATACGGTATAAAAACATTCCAAAAGACCATTCCGTTGCTCCATCTATTGTATGCTATGTAAACTGTTCAAAAGTAACATTTAGGGAAAACTTTTTGGGATGAGAGAGACGACATGTGATTGAGGCTGTATTGGGCAGCGGGAGATAAGATAAGGCAGACCTAGATGCTGGTCTAGGCTAATGCGAAACTAACGTCCAGGAGGCCACTGACCAGTCAACTGATTCATTATGTTCTGGACCTGCTGATTAGGTTGTGGCTGTTGCTGGACGTTCCCGTTGTTTCGCTGCGGGTGTGGATTTAGGCCACCGAGGAGACCAACGAGGGCGGGATTCTGGTAGTCGATGCCCGTGGCCAAGCTACCGTAGGCCTGCTGCTGTTGGAGCCCGGCGGCTGCCCCGAGGAGTGCCGAGAGATCGGCAGGCTTTTGCAGTTGCTGGGCTGCCTGCATGTAAGGGTTCTGGTTTGATGGCTGCTGCTGCTGCTGGAGCTGCGCTAGAAGTGTTTGGAGGGTCGCGGGGTCAAGATTCTGTAGGATACCCGTTAGGCCAGCTTGTGTTAAGCCAGCTGGTGTAAGTGGTGCAGGTTGAGAATTGTTGATCGAGTATAGTGGTTGCTGATTGGTAGAGACATAGGCAGAGTGAGGCTGGCCTTGATATGCAGTTTGCTGGGAAGGATAGTTACCCTGAGAGTGCCCGTTGTACTGAGGTTGTGGCGGTGGCGGGTTTCCAACAGCTCGACGAACAAGCTCAGCGGCAGAATCAGCAGGGATCATATCATACTCTGTGAGATAATAGGATTAGCCGCGATTTGTGCTATAGACGCTGCATTTAACCGATATCTTACCGTCATATTGACCAGCGCTGCCGTTGTTGCCTTTGAAGATCTGAATCGAGACCTTACTCGCCTGCTGCGTCGCTCGTGTCAAGAACACAACCGCCTGACAACCTTGGACCACCTGTTCCTTGATGTGGCTCTCTAGGTTGATACGAGCTGTCATATGGAGAACATCCGTCCGCAATCTTCGTTCCCGAAAGGTTCCGTCCACATATTTGATATAAGCGGGGTCTAGCTCATCAAAGACAACTATCAAGGCGTCAATGGCTTGGGGAGGTTGTGGAGGTTGCGGAGGTTGCGGACGATGACGGTCAAATGAGCCCCTATGAGGTGGAGTGGGGCTCCTGTACCGTGCCCTTGGAGACCTGGAACGATCTCGGTTGTAGTCTCGGCTGGAGTAGTAGTCATCCCGCTCACGTCCATATTGGGATCGCGGGGAGGACATTCGACGGTCACCCGGCGGGCGGTACTCATCACGACCGCGGGCCCCGCTATCTCGCGAGTTGCGAGATTCACGGTCTCTTTCCCCGTAACCTTGCCCACGATAACTCGAGCCTCTGTTCCTTGGTGACATTGGCTCTTCGGGGGACCTCGATCTCCGATTGGTGCTGACCCGGGCGCTTATCTGGTCACCACTCCTTGAGCCGCGCTGAGGCTTCGAGATCTCCAGATCTAGATGGTTGTTAGTTTGAGGAACCCCAGCATCCGAGGAAATTGTGGAGTTCAGGACTTACGCATCTGACGCCCTCTAAGCGGAGTGCCCTGTTCTTGACGTAATGCCTTTGTGCAAGAGGAAACATCGAAAAACTGGACGAAGCCATACGCTTGCTTGATAGATATTTGGGCCAGCTTCCCATGCTTGGCGAATATGTGATATACATCGCGTTTACTTACACGGTCAGCTGACAGGTTACCTGGAGGCGATGTTAGAAGGTATCACAGGAATTTGATCACATTCAACTGAGAGCGATGATACTGACCAATGAATAGACGAGAGCCTACTGGAAACCGACCCCATTCCCCTTTGGCAACATAGTCGCGTTCTACCGCAAGGAAATTCTCGTACGCCCTCTCTTCTTCAGCTGAGAACGTGATCTCTCCTTCGTCTATATCACTGAACGGGACATTGGTGGGGTTCTCGGGGAGAGGGTGTCTGAGATTAGTTGGATGGCTAATAGATACCGAAGCTTGCGTAAGCGGGTTTGGCAAAGGATGGGAGGATTTTAAAGACTGTGAGGGTGGTTGTGGCAAAAACGTGGGTGAGAACATATGCTGCGTGGAATTTGCTACGCTCGGTTGGCCGTTGGCCATTACGTTCGCAGGTAGATCGGTTTGCTGGGTAGTATTAGCGTTGTCTACGGCAGGTTTGGTTTGGCTAGCCATGCTGGCAAGCAGAGCCTGAAGGTTGACTGATTGTGTGGCCGACGCCGGCTCAGGAAGTGCGCCGTTGTTTTTCATCTCGATGGAGGAAGGAGGTTCTACGGCGAATTGCGAAGGAATGGTGGTCATTCCGGTCATGGTCGCGTCAACAGCATCCAAGCCTAGGCCGATCCCATCGGGGAGAGAGCTCTGCACGCTTGTCGACACGGGTTGCTGGGGTATTAACTCTGTCTGGTACACGGGCTGACCATTTGAGTCTACTCCATTGATAGTTGGGGCGGCTGCCGTTGCAGCGTCAATCAAACTAAATTCACCGGCTGTCTCATCACTGCTTTCTGCGATAAAACCAGCCCCAGCTAACGAGGGGTCGCTGAGAGCAGATCCTATATCAGTAGGTATCTGCTCTTCGTTTGGGATTGTCCGGCTCAGGGCTGGGTCAAGCAAGAGAGGGATCTTGGACGGTTCGGGGACGTGGAGTGGCACCGGCGATACTGGCGAGAGTTCTTTTGGAACGGATGTAGTGACTGGCTGCTCATCCTCAGATTGGGCATCGGTTTCCGGGACAAGGTCGACGTCGACATTCGGGGTATATGAGGCTTCATTGGTAAGGCCCGTTGCCGATTCCTCGGGCAAGCTGGTCTCAGAGAGCTCAACGGGTTCATCTTGATTAAGATCGGTTGCCGATTCCTGAGCAACGGACGAAGCCGAAGAGGAGATCGGCTCCGTAGATCCTGGCCGTGGGGGAGTGGTAGACATCAGGGCTTTCAAAAACTTGAATATAAGGTATAATCGAGTGGATTCAAAGATGGATGGATGGATGGATGGAGTGCAGAAAAATGGCGATGGGTGTGAGGTAGATGGGAAGGTGGTGGACTGATTAGGGGATTAAGGAATCTAGTCCAAAGATTATTTTACCTTCACGGTCAGAGCAGCGAGGTCTTGGGCTGGTGATTGTCTAGAGCTCTGGATGGCGTCTGGTCTTGCCCCGTAGTTCGTGTATCATCAGAGCTGGGGTGGTTTCTTTATTGCGACTCTAGCTACAATTTAATGATCGAAGCGTTTGGTAGAGAGTAAAGAAGAGACAGGGAGTGAGAGAAACGGAGAATGCTGGCAGCAAAGGTCGTGAAAGGTTTTCGATGGAGGTCGAAGGTCGGAGGTCGGAGTAGCTAGTAGGTGATGTGGTTGAACAGGGTGAAGTTGGGATGTTGTGGATTGGTTGATGTTGCGGCAGCGTGATTGAGCAAGTTAGGAAGCACTAGCCACCTGGTGCTCGAGTGAACACTGCAAGCTCGCTCGCGAGAAAGATAGAACTCCCTCGAGCACGCTGGCAATGGCTTGGTTGAAGCCAAAAGCCAAACAGGGGGTGAAGTCGACGGCGGTGAAGCTGTCGATGGGAGAGGTGTATTTAGAGATGTCGATGCAATGCGCGATGGACGCAGGCAGCGGTGGAGGCGGAGATGATATGATGTCGTTGGAAAGAAAGAAAATGAATGAAATCGGTTAGCTCCAGCCAGGCCCACCCGGCACAGCGCTAGCCAGTCCTGTCCAGTCCTGCTCTGTACACAACACCAAAAATTTATTCAAGTAGGACAATTGCACTTAAAGTCCGAAGTATCGCCAATGGAATAGAGAGAACCGACACGAGGCACAGCTGCTGTGACACCGTCAACTTGAGCATGCAAATGTCCTCGGAGTCTCGTTTGTTTCTCGCCCCGTAGTTGACTGCAGCAGTGAGTGTGCATCGTCTGTGCCACAGCCTGGCCGGCGCCCAAAATCCAACATCATGATACGGCGGTTAGCATTCCAACCTTTCGAATTCATGATCCTGCCAGCCTTCCGGCCTCAGGTCCTATTACTCCAAAGACCACCTGTTCAATTGCTCCCTGCCGTCTCGAGAGCATTCTCGACGTCTCTCCCTCTTTATCTAACCCCGGAGGAGGAACGAGAAAATGATCTCGACCGGGCGAGGGCCTGGGTTCTCGAGTCTGACGTGAAGAAAAGGCTCGCCAAAATCCCCCAGAATATCGGAGAAGTAACCTTCTCAAGATCCTCAGGACCAGGAGGCCAGAATGTCAACAAGGTCAACACGAAGGCCACGCTCCGAGTACCTCTTGCCAAGCTAGAGCCTCATATTCCCAAGGTATTTGTGGAGGCATTGGTGAAAAATGTAAGCTTAAATAACTAAACTAAATATTCAATCCCCATTGCATGCTAGCTTTTGTAGCTTGATCAATCGAGCGAACGGATATATATTCCACTGTTGCAGCATGCATTTGATATGATCGAGCACTAAAGGAATCAACAGAAGTCAAAGTACCTTACCGATGGCGGGGATCTGGTTATCTCCTCCGACTCATCCCGCAGCCAATTGACGAACACCAAAGCTTGTTGGGAGAAGCTCTATCAAGCTGTAATAAATTCTAAGAAATTGCCTGGTAAAACGAGCCCAGAGCAAAAAGAACATGTGAAGAAACTGTAAGGCCCCTATCCCTCGATTATGTACGTCAACAACGAAGGTGTCGATTAATAATGTCTCCAAAATCTAGGGAATGGGTAGCTAATGAAAACCGATTGAGATCGAAAGACAAGATTAGCAAGAAAAAAGCGGGTCGTAGAGGGCCTGTAGGGGAGTGGTAAGGGGTCAAGCTCTATAAGATAGATCATACACATATACATCTACATGCAAATATCGCAACATCACTTTGTAAATCAACAATGAAGTAGACAAGGTATCATTCAATAAATCAATATAGAATACAAAGAAGAGAAAGAAGACGAAAGCAAGAAACAGTATTTGAATGACCTAATTAATGACCAGAGAAGATGTTTAGGTTTACCGAATCATCTCAGTAGTACAGTGGCCTGGGTACATAGACTGGGACTTTATATCTTCTCAAGATGGTCGTATTTGTTTTGACTGTGTCATTGGGGAAATTTGGGGGGTCCACGATAGTGGGAGTTGGAGGAATGACTTCAGTAGAGGTAGTCGTAGTAGCAGGAGCAGCGGCTGTAGTGGTGGCTGCAGTGGTGGCTGCAGAGGTCGGCTTAGTCCTGGTCTTCCTTGTTCTGGTCTTCCTGGTCTTGGTCTGGAAGGTAACGGGTTTGACAGTGGTAGGTCGGCCTGGCTTGATGGGGGGGCGAGGACGGACGGTGACAGGATTTCCACCATTGCCGCCGTTGTTCCCTCCATTATTACCACCGTTGTTACCTCCATTGTTACCTCCATTGTTACCACCGTTGTTACCGCCGTTGTTCCCTCCATTATTACCACCGTTGTTACCTCCATTGTTTCCACCGTTGTTTCCTCCATTGTTACCTCCATTATTTCCACCGTTGTTTCCACCGTTGTTACCTCCATTATTTCCACCGTTGTTTCCTCCATTGTTTCCTCCATTGTTTCCACCGTTGTTTCCACCGTTGTTGCCTCCGTTATTGCCGCCGTTGTTTCCACCATTATTACCGCCATTGTTGCCTCCATTGTTGCCACCGGTACTTGGGTCATTATTATTCGGCGTAGGGTCTGGATTGCCTCCATTGTTTCCACCGTTTCCAGCTCCCTTAGCCTTAACTGTAAACCTCTGACAATCATCTTGAGCGCCTCTTTGGGCAACAGGCATAATCACAGGTTGGTGGTTGCTCGCGGCAGTCATGGAGCAAACACGATACTTGCCAGCAGGAAGACCACCAGCAACTGGGGCGGACAAAATATTATCACCATCCTGGGGGATGTTGATACCCTTGAAGAAGGCGAAGATTGCAGCTGGTGGTGGCTGGCCGGACGCATCGTCGATGAGCTGAACGGTGACGTGTGTGTGGCCCACAATGATACCCAAATCAGGATCTAGAGTTTGAGGAGCGGCATAATATGTTTGCTGTGCATCTGTGTGGATAGGTGTGTCAATTAAACTGCTCGGGATATATATGTGTGAGGCGGATGCACGGAATAATACGTACTCGTGAAGAAACCGGCCTTTAAGTTGTCTGTCCTCAAGCTGATGGTGAAGTCTTCTCCTTCTTCAAGATCGGCCTCGGGGTTTGGGAAAAGCAACAATGTGGAAATCATCTTATCGGCTGCGGGGATCTCTCCCATGACGATTCCGTTACATGAGCCAGTTCTGACCTGAAGACCGTTGGTCTGAACTTTTCCGGTACAAAAGTTGATAAAGTTGGAATCGTCACTGTGTTATTTTTATATTAGTATAAATGTTTTAAGCAATATGGAAGAGTATAAAATATACTTACGTGAGCGACTCGACTTGGCCTGGTGTGATATCACCAACTTGCCCGGTCTTCGAGCTAGCATCTTGAACGTTTGTCGAAAGAAGGATTTTATCGCCTGCCCGGAGGGCACAATCCGCCGATGGGATATCTGTTGGAGTTGTCGACGAAGTAGTCGTGGCGTTATTCTGTTTTTCATTAGAAAAGGAACGATACCAGAGATATCATATATACCAATTATACTGGCTTACCTGAGCATCAACCGCCGTCAAGGCAAGCGCCGAAGCAATAAGAAACGAAGTAAAGCCCTTCATTGTGAAAACAATCCAAAATATCAAATCAACTTTAGACTAAAGAATGAAATCCCCTCTATCAAAGAAGGTAACCTGTTCGATGAATGAAAAATAAAAAAAGAAGGGATATCAAATCTTCAGAAAAGAACGACCAGCGGCGTGCAAGGGCAATCAATGCGCCTTGACAGTGAAAAGATAAAACGCGAAGAAAAAAAAGAATGACAAGAAGACAAGCTTCAGCTGTTCAATAATGGAACAATGGATTAGGAAAGAAACCAAAGCCCAAGAATTGTTAGGAGGGCATCATCGTTATATATTCCCTATTCTCCTGACCTTAATATTTTCGCACTAATCCGGAGTCCACGCCACTGGGTTCCCAATATCGAGCCCAATAACTTGAAACCAAGCGGTTCGTGAGGGACCATCAGCGTAGCTTCAACAGCGGGGTGTGGCCCATGGTAGAGCCAGGTACCTGAAGCATCCCTTTTAGAAAAAAAAACTTGTCCCTGAGCGGAAA
Source organism: Arthrobotrys sinensis (assembly GCA_036971225.1). NCBI lineage: Eukaryota > Fungi > Ascomycota > Orbiliomycetes > Orbiliales > Orbiliaceae > Arthrobotrys > Arthrobotrys sinensis. Next base: position 2,143,686 of record JAJTTV010000005.1, on the reverse strand, counting down.
ACTTTTTGACGGCAGGTTTAAGAGCGAACAGGCCCGAGGCACTTGTAGCTTCCCAGAAAAAGTGTTTCTGTTTGTTTCGAGATCGTGAACCCATGGCATGCAAGGCCGGTTTGTGCGAATATGTCCAAGCTTCATGGCAGTTTGTGAGGGCATGACGATGGTGGGGCAATGTTACAAGGCATCACCATCACACTCAAAATAGCCTCTTTTTCAGATAGTGTCGGTAGTTCTTTCTCCTGTATGAGGAAACCATGAAGAAACCTCCATAGTCTGTCAAATTAACCTAGGGTGATCACTATATCGAGATCGATTATAACTCGTGGCGATGAGGGTGTCATCCGAAGTGGAGCGTTAATGTGTTTTTGCGGCACTCGCGAATACATCCCATGTTTGTTTGCCTCGCGAGAGCTATAGAGGAACGCGAACTGTTGCGAATTCGTTTTCACACCCTGAGCTAGAAGCGTTCGGCGTATGGGGTAAATTGAAGCTCTTAGTCTGGAAGGTCAGCAAAGGGTGGATGAGGCGCTCGTTTATTTGCCCGTCCCTGAGTCTTGATAGCTGGTGAGGGATGAAGGGGCTCGTTCGGGTTGTGGAGCATGTTGTGTTTCGCTTCGTTTGAAGTTTAGCCTTGGCATTCTGCAACATTATCACGGCTCACAACCCAAAACCGACGGTTCCGGCGTCTGGGCAATATAATCCTCGTGCGAATTACGAGATAATGAAAAAAGCATTGCCATAAGTTCGGTATTCGGAACGTTTTGTGTATTTCTAATGCTGTCTTGGATCGTTTATTCGACTGGACAAGCCGGATTCAGCTCCTTGGTTCGTGAATACTTACTCCCAGGACAGTACTTCGTGAACAGAGTTTCTCAAACACCGAACTCGGTCTAAATGCCGGATCGACAGGAGGCTATCGTCGCATGTCGTTCTATCAATATCCACCATCCTGTATATGACGTTAATCACACTGTTATCAAAGAATGAAGCGCTGAGGTTTCAGGGCCCTAGAGTTCCACTATCGCGGAAGTGCGGCACAGTTTCTCTTTCAAGACTAGTCTTTGGAGGCGGAAGAGAATTTCAACATTAAAAACTAAATCCTATCTGGTGATGTAATTCTAGACGTAAGATATATACAAGCGGTTACCCGCTATTATTTGAAAGAAGACTTCAAACTTCGCAAAAGACTCGAAATGCTAAACCCTCAACAAAAAACGCCAACATGCATGGATGTGAAAAGAACCAAGGAATCGGGCCTTCAGGTAGAGTATTCTAGGATATTGTTACTCTATTCCGGGGCTAATTATTAAGTTGCTGTTGTCGAGATTGCGACGCATGTACAGGATGTCCCCGCGGGATACGTGATTCCGTTCGCGAGCCGGCACTGGCCTTGAAGACTGAAAGCTCTGTAAACGTGTGAAAGGGATCGATTAGTTTTCAATTTCCATCAACCTTCGTGGGGGGTTTTTTTTTTTCAAACTTACTCTCCAATAGCGTAAATATTATCATTTACGCCGAACACATATCTCGTAATTCTGTCGGTTCCACAAGATCCGCCTTGGGTGAAAGACACTTCGAAAACCCATCCGCTACCGACTTGCGTGGGATCTGAGGTCGTTGGTGGGGTTCCCCGAATGTTGCTGAAAGAGCTTCCTTGAACATTAACACTGGAAAGCGTATACCCGTCCTCGACACTACCAGAGATGCGAACAGTGTATCTCGACGCGGCAAAGCAGTTGATAACCCCAGCGCCGTCTTGGTTCTGGGGATCATTGCAAGATCCCTGGCTTTCCTGGTACTTAAGATTGAGTGTTCGGACACCCGTTGTGAGTGCGAATGGAGTGTAACCACCGTTGTCCCCGCCGTTGTTCCCTCCATTGTTCCCACCGTTGTTCCCACCGTTGTTCCCACCGCTTGTGCCGTTACCGTTATTTGATGGCGAGTTAACTTTGTCGTCATTGTTCTTGTTTTTGCTCGCTAGGACGCCTCCTACAGCGCCACCGATACCGGCCAGAATTAAGATTATTAAAACGATCAGGACAATCCAGAACGTTTTCTTCTTCATTCCTAGAATCTTTTTCTCTCCCTCGCCGGCTGGTGCACTATATGCAACTGGCGGGGGAAGAGTTGCCCCCGCTCCTCCAACTTTGTCGTACGAAGGAGCCGCAGCATTTGGGTCTGGTACTAGAGTATTTGCATTGCTATAGGGAGTCGGTGGCGGTGGCTGAGATACCCCATATGTTGGTTGATAATACGATTTTTCTGCCTCAACGGACATCGGAGTCTGGTCGTAATGAGCGTTTTGCATCAAGGGCTGGCTTTGTCCGGCTGGGGGCGGAGATATAGCCTGGTATCTATCATAGGCGCCCCCTGACTGAACTGGCGATATCTGAGCAGATGGGGGATATGCAGAGGGTGGACCAAGTCCTTGTGCTGGCATAACTTCTGGGTATGATTCGTAGTGGTCCGGGACAGCGCCAGATCGAAAACTCATAGGAGGATTCGACGGATCCACGATCTGAGGTGCCGCAGAAGGATCATGCTCCATCGCATTCGAATTCGAGGTTTCTGCAGGCCTTGTAGATGTGGGCTGCAATGTTTATTTATAATCAGTTATCCGGGGAGATATTGATTGTGGCACAAGGAGATAGTAACTCACTGTTGTAGCACTCCCCACCTGCTTCATCGCGTCCTGGTTGACTTCCATCTTTGAATAAGTATTGTATTGTCTCGAAACAAATGCTAAAAGAACAATGGGAAACTACTCCGGCCTCTTAGTTAGCTTCCAGAATAGGTCGATGGGAATTCGATGGTTCTCCGCGAGGCTGAAAATCAAAGACTTATTAATCGTCCAGGCCAGGTAACTTACGATCGATCACGGGTATCCTAAATAGCGATCCAGCTATCAAAAGTTTAAAAAAGTATCGACCAAAACTTGGAATTCAAACACAATACAAAAGTTTAAAACCCTGCTCGCAGAAGGGGCGGGAAAAGGGTGAAGTTGAAGAGTCCTCGAAGGGAAACCCGACCCTTTTTGTTCCTTCCCGTTGGGCGAGAGGCTGAACCTGCGCTAGATCCAGCAAACACCTGCAGCGGCGTTTCATCGCCGTTGCCCATGGGTAATGAGGTTACTTTAGGCCTGTAGGCAGGCTTAGACGCCTGCTAGCACCCATGCCAATGAAAAGTTTCCTATGTTCGGTGCGAGAGAAAGCCAGACACACGCATTGGCGGCCAAGAGCTGGAGAGGCGGTCCAGTGGAGCCGTGGAGTCGCAATTTCCTATTGCAGATAGAACTGGAAAAGTTGTCCTGTTCGGGAAAGGTTTCTCGATTCCGTTGGTAAAGGATTCCAAATCCAACGCTCATTTCCCTGCCCTGCAACATATGATCCCTCCGGCTGGAGGCAGGGATCTCGACCAGCGTTAAGATGGTTGTATCTAGTGCGATCTTTTTCTGATTGGTAGGACCGATCGAAGTTGGGATTTCGAATTGCCACAATCTATGCACCGAAAATGCGTTGTCGCTGGGGATGCTAGGCTGCTAGAGCTGATTGGGTTTCGAACGTTTCACGGGCTATAACAGCGGGTAATTTACGGAGATATCAAAGAAAGCGGTTTGTACGGAGTATTGCCTTCTACCCCTCACAATTTATAGACTGCTTGGGAGAAGTATTGTAACGTTGGTCGCATGGGATATTATCAGGCGAAAGTGGGGCTCGGGCCATCGATTTTGTGCAACGTGGGGAATGCTAGCCAAAAGCTCGCTACTTTATAGTTATCGGCTGCTCCGCCTAAGCTGGATCAAGGTAACTTTGAGCTCTAAAGTCAACAGTTCCGCATTTCAGGATTCAAAGGTCATAGCCGCCGAACTCTTAAACAAGGGAGACCGATCCTGGAGTATGTATGAAGAAAAGACACAACAAATAAATCCATCATAAGAAATTATCCAAGTCGAAAACGTGTACCAGTTGGACATACGATCTAAGAAAGAACATGCCTAAGCCATGCAAGTTAGTTCAATGATATTACTGTCAAACAAAACCTCACTCCACAACAGACGGAACTCACTTATCTGGAAGAAATTTGAAGGTAGCATGTCCAAAACCATCTTTAGGTTTGAAGGCTTGGACAGCAGAGAGGGCTTTGGTAACTGAAAGGAACTCAAGTTCTGCAACCTCGCACTGAATTCCGACCGTTAAATATGTTAGTACGCTTAGTTTATTCCAAGTTAAGGGCACCTTTAAACCGAGACTTACGTCCTGATCATCCCGATAGACGCGGCCATCATAAATCTGACTTCCGAGGCAATGGCGATACTGGTCAAGAGTCCAAGTTTGATTGGCCTCCCGAATGGTAATTGGATTGCGGCCACGGACTGTGAGATAGCGAGTAGCCTATTGAGGTGGTAAGTAATAATCGGAACCACAATATGGAGAGATTACGAGAAACTTACGCCTTTGGCGATGAAACCAAGGATACTTTCAGGCTTGACAGGGACATATTCTCCCCAAAGCAGAATCTTAGATCGCCATTCAACTATTCCGAGGTCATCATCTTGATGTAGGAAGGTAATGACACCAGATTTATACTGGGAAAGAAAATCCTGAGCACCTTCCGGAGTGAGGAAACTGAGCAGCGCGGAGTACGACTTGGTCATTTTGATCTCGATAACCCGTGTGTTCTTCGTGGGTTCGATAAAATCGAGGACCTGTTTGACCTTGAACCCGTATGGGAGCCCAGAAATGACGATGGAACGAGAGGTCAAGGTGCCGCCTAGAACAGTTAACTTCATACTATCTAGTATTGGGATTTTTCATTCTTACCGTTGCTGCCAGAAGAGCCAACAGCTGCTGGGATGGTAGGTGACTGAACAGTCGCGTTGGCGGCTGGTTGGAGTGTCTCTTTGGCGACTTGTTCAGCTTGCTCAGCAGCGGCAACCTTAGCAAGTCGTTCAGCAGCCGCCCTAGCAGCATTCGCCTTAGCAGTCGCTTTGGCGGCTAGTTTCTGGACAGCCTGTGGGAGTCGACTATCCTCTGGTTCTAACTCCAGGCTAGACAAGTCGATCACAATGTCGGTGGGAGTAGGGGTAGGAGAGAATATTTTTTGGACGACTCGCCCTGGAGTCCCAGATTTCATGGCTTTGATCGGTTTCTCGTGTTTAGCTTTCTCGATCTTGATCCCCAAGGCCGGGCTTTGAACTGGGTGCCCATCACCTTCGGCAGTGAAACGAAGGACAGAACCATCTTCGAGGACGCATCCTTGGTCGGTAACGACAAATTCTTGGTTCTTGCCAAAGACCATGACCTTGTCAAGCACGATAGAAAGGTTGGCGGTAGCCTCAGTAGCGGTATCTTGAACACGGCCATCCTTGCTCTTGACGACACCTCTAACGAGGCACTTGATCTCATCCAGGTGGAAGATGATCTTAGAACCGGCGTCTTCAACGTGGTGCCAGGTCTGGTAGGTTCCGGAGCCAGGGCCTGCCTGAAATTTTCCACCAGATGTCTCGAGGGGGATAGCACTAGAAATTATGTTAGCACAATAGTCTCGAAGCTAGACGCCAACTATCCTGGATGGATCAAAGCAATAATGATGGATATGGCGAAACCTACGCTCGATCACGGCGATGAGAATCGGGAGGACCGGCGTAGAAGGGATTGGTGCCATCAACTGAGGGGGCAGCATATCGGGAAGCCCCGAGGCCACCACCACCAGGCTTGGCTGTAGGCTTGGTTGTAGGAGCTACAGTGCGTGGAGCACCTGGAACCGGAGCTGGAGCTGGAGCAGCCCAGCGGGAAGCACCCAACCCAGCAGGAGCACCGGGAGGCATTGATTCACCCCTAAGAGGCATACTGGCAACTCAGGTAAGGTACAGAGGGTAGATCGTGATAGCTTTTGATTGGTAGGAATAGGAAGGGCTTGGTGAAGGTGGGCGTGATGATGTACGAGATGGCGATGCGCTGGAGTACAAGGTATGGAGGAGGAGGTTGCAGCGGAGAGGAAACACGGGTTATAGGAGTGCGTGCACATAGAATTACCTTACAGCATATACAGTAGTATGACTGCCACCAATGCCACAGCTCGGCAACTAAGCTGGCAGTATCTTGATAGACCATTCTACAATTCATCCCAACTACAGGCTGTTGTCTCGGCTATGGAAATAGCTATGTTACCGTAACTACACCAAGGAGATACAAAATACATTTATTTCCACGTAGGAAGAAGAGACCTGGTCTCACACCATGCCCACGCCATCAATAACCCTTAGCCATGAGGCTTCTGGCGCAGCTGTATACACCTGTTTGGCTCAAAGTGGGGTCTGAGTGATAGCAGGCCTTTTCTGCTTCCTGGCTACAGGATTAAACGCCCAAAGGTTAGCAGGGGAATGCCCTGTTTCCGAATTAGATGTATTGGATCTACTTACGCATTATGAGCACAATCCTCCAGTGTCTTTATTTGTTTCCTGCATTTATGAACTCGCTTTTTGTGTGTATACTTAGGGAAGCAAATGTCCCAAGCATGGACTTCTGGTCCGCAGAGTTCGTTGATAATCTATATTCATGCATCGTGATAAGCACTACACGGTCCCAACATCGGACAAGGGTGGAATCTACGTACTGGAAGATATGCCGCTCCATCGTGTGTATAAATCTGAACATGTCTACGGCCTTCCTGAACCGAGTCCCATTTCCTTATAGCTGTCGTGACACCCGTAACTCCCCACCATGCTATGATCATACCAACAAAGATAACCCAAACGATTGGCCGTCGTAGTGAGCGGAGGATATGGGCTCCAGTTTGGCCCGCAGTGGGGCCATCTGCGAAGGGGGTGAAGTTATCGGCCCTCGTCCGCATTGTGGTCTCCAGGTTAGAACGATGGATACTTAGAACTTTCGATGGAAGTACTGTCGAGACGTGCACGTGGATGCATCCGTGTCGTAAAACGTTGGGTGGTCGTGTGGTCCACGTTATGGAATGTGGCCAGTGTTGGATTTTAGAAAACAACACCATTCAGGCTAAACGGGACGGTTCGAGGGATAACGATAACGATAGGGCGGTACGTCCTCTACAAGCCGTCCGCTAGAATGATTTACCTTAGGGTCCATTTCTCATATGGCTAATTATCTTTCTAAACTTCAATATGAGCCACAAGCCTAATAGGGGTAAAACATAGATGGCATCCGCATGCGCGCAGAATTTTCTTTCTTTTTTCTTGAGACATTCGCTATTGTACATTGTACTTGAAGGCAGCATAAACTTCGCTAACCTGACATTATATATTACTAAATATAATTACACAATTTACAAGATCTTACTCTCTGGTGGTCCCAAGTAACTGGGCACCACACCTCCCTGATCGATAACAAGCTTCTCAAGCACAACACCTGGCTCAAGGGCCCAGAACTTCAGAGTGTGCTTGCCTGGTGCAACTGTGTGGGTAGTCTTGTAAGTCCAGATGTTGTTTGCGACGGCAATGAGCCACTCTGGTGGAAGATTTCCTGGGGAACTCTCATCGGGAACGTATTTAACGACCTTAGGGGTCTCATCATCGATGGCAATAGCGTATCTGAGAGGGCGACCGGGGTAGTTGTTCAACCCGGTACCGAAGTAAGCGGTGATATTGGTACCCTTGGCTGGCGAGCTGAAGGTATAGATATCATACTCCAAAGCGGGGCCGCTTGGGGCACTCTGGGTGCTGGCAGTATTGTCCTTGAGCTGAACACCGGACTTTGTCCGGCCAAAGCCTGGGATGACCTCATATGCCGAACTCTTTCTAGTAGCATGCTCAGCTTCAATCGAAATGTATCCAGAAGATTCTGCGAATCCCTTGAAGCCAGACTCGACGGCGGTCTTGCTGATTGGCAAGTGAATAGATGGCATGTTGAAGTCTCCGTATGGTGCGGAAGACATGATATCGATGAAGGCAATGTTGTATCCGGCTGGTGCGCTGGCCCAATCAACGGAAAGTTCGACTCTAATGTCAGTGTTGCTAGTTTGCGATGGGAGGACAGTGCCAGTAGACTGGGAAACCTTGATCCATGGGTTGTGTGGCTTAATGGTGAAGTTGAATGGTTCGTTTCCTTTGTTAAAGATTTCAATCCATCGGGATCCAATAGCATTGTAAGTGTCCAGGACTGGAAGGACGATGGTATTGTTGTTAAAGGTTCCGGCATTGTTATTGTCATCTCCGGGAATGGAGCCATTGCTGCCCTCTCCGGCCACACCGAGGGCGCCTGCAAGAGAGTTCTGTGGGAACTGAACAAAGGAAAGCCCGCTAATGGTATTTCGCATAGGTTGTTGCCTAGATCCCCATGGTAAATTAGCCCAAGTCCCATAACTGTCAACAAGTGAAGCTTACCAGTAGTTATATCCGAAGTGGGTCTGATCCAAGAAGTGAATCCACTTTCCGTCGAGAAGTTGATCCCATTCTTTCTGCAAATCGAAGTCCTCTTGGAATCTCTTCTGGACGTATGAGGTAAGATAATTGGCAGAGTTTCTCCTCTGGGCAGCATATCTTTGGTTTCTGGCGATGTTGATGTAAATATCGTAGACGATATATCCTGCCTTGGCCTTGTGCGAGACAAGCTGGAAGAAGGCTGGCTTGTACTCTGCTGGGATCTTGCTGTACAAAGCCTCAGCTCTATCAGAGAGATCCTTCCATTCGGCAAGGACGGTCTCTGCTTCTCTGTAGTTCACAACGCTGTAGATAGCAGGTTCGAGCAACTCGTACTTTCTCCTTGCAGTCAAGAACGAGTACCTCTCCAGAAGCCCCGCGATTTCCTTGGCATACTGTGCTCCGAAGGTCTTGGTTGCGAATTGCTCAAGGTAACCGCTAACACCAATCGAAGTGACGGATGTAACGTTATAGGCCATTGAGAACCAGAAGTCAATTGGGGTTTCCTAATACCGAGAATCGCTGTATTAGCATCGACACCATGCATCACTAGGATAGCTTTCCTTGCACGACTACTTACGAGGGTCTTCAAGTCTCCAACGTTAACAATCCAAATTCTGTCTGCGCCCCGGTCATAGGACAGCTTCATTTGTTGGTAGGTTTGCGCAAGAGAAACAGTATCGATCCACTTATAATCTCGCGGGTCGCCGACGTAGTCGAAGTGGTAGTAGACACCGGCACCACCCTTCCTGCTAGGTTCGTCACCGATTGGAAGACGGCGAACATTGCCCCAGTTGTCATCGGCCCACAAGAAGGTGATGTCCTCAGGTACAGACAATCCTTGCTCGGGGTAACCTTGGACTTCCTTATACAAACACCACATTTGGGGGATGGTGTCGACTGGAACATCGAAAATGTCGTCGAGGATTTGTCGCTGCTTGGCGATAACTCTCTCGAGAAGAGCAATGTGATTGGGGTTATCGAGGGCAGTGTCACCGTTTCCACGCATAGCCATGGTGATGAGATTTTCCCAAGGCTTTGCACGACGGATAGTCTTATACCAGAACTCGGCGATGTTCTTATCGTTAACAGCGAAGTCCCAAGTACCGTTTCCAAAAGTGTTCCATTCCTTTATCCCGTTATTAGCTTCCTGATACAAGAACACTTTGCGGTTAGATTATGTTGCGCTTACCTTAGTAGAGCTAGCCATGGGTTCAGTATGGGAAGCTCCCATAACGATACCATAATAGTCCGCGGTATACTGGTTCTCCGGGTCATCGACGGCGAACATCGAATTCCAGGTGGTTGGCCAGAAATAGTTGGCTCTGAGTCTCAGCAAGAGCTCAAAAACCTTGGAGTGGAACTCTTTGTTGAACCCGGGTCCGTATTTTCCACGGGGGAACTTAGCATTGACCCAACCGGTCAAAGCGGGCTGCTCGTCGTTCAAGAAGAGACCACGATACTTAACAGATGGAGACTTTTGAACGCGGTCAACATCCAATGCATAGATGTTGGTGCGCTTAACGGTCGGGACATCCGCCCACCAGTACCATGGGGAAACACCAATTTGCTCAGAAAGGTCATAGGCACCGAAGATAGTACCACGCTTGTCAGAGCCGGCGATAATAAGGGCCTTGTGAATTCCTGGAGCAGTTGCGGGGCGGAGGAGAAGTGTAGTAGTGTAAGATTCCCAGGTTCCGTTTATCTTGGAAACATCTAAGTCTCCCTTGGCGATAAGGCCGTCAATGAAAGCCGACTTGCCAATCGTTCCGATGATGATGGCAAACTGGGTCTTTGGGAGACCCTTTGTTGTATTTTGGACATGGTAGTCGAGGTCAGTTCCGGTCACTCTCCCAAAGTCAGCAGCAAGATCCTTTCCTGCTCTAATAACGCCCGGCCAATCTAATTGTTGTAGATAACATGAATTAGTCACAGATCTGGGTCGATTGATCAATTGGATCTCGTAGATGGGCTGTGTACAAACCTCGGCCGTCAAGCACGATGATGGCATTGTCATCAGGCCCTGCCAGTTGGATACTTCCTCGGGAGGATGTGAACCCTACAACTGGTGTCTGTCCAAGTGCATTGACAAGACTACTGCTAACCAATGCAATGGCTGCCACACGCACGATATCGAAAAAGCGCCGCATGATTCAATTGGCGATCCGAAGAACCACAATTCTCAGTCGCGATGTCGCTGAGAACCAGAAGAAACCCTTGCAGAGCGTCCCAGCGATCTGCCCATCTTTTATACTTTCACTGGAAGCTCTTGAGGAACTATGGGAAACCATCCGCTGGTTATTGCTGTGTCAATCCTCAGGGAAATGCCTTTTGCACAGTACCCTAGTCCATGTCGAAAGAGTTTTTCTTATTAATTTTTTCTTTGTGCGGGGACAGTTGCGATCTCTCTGCTGGGATGGTAGAGGTTCCGGTTGAATAATGATATGCTCATTACCCCAGATCGTGGAAATCCTGGAGCTAATTTCACGGTGGATTGGTGAGCAATCGATGGAGAGCATTGCCTAATTTAGAGAAACGTGCTGGAGCTATTACCATGGTGGACCATGTCAACGATTGCATTTATCCAGGTTCCGATGATGAAGGTTGCTACGGATCGAAGGTGCGGCTGCACAATAGCCGTAACTCGCATATTCATAGGGATCTGCGAGTTGAAGTTCTCGAAGTTGACTTGTGCGACTTGTAATGACAAGGGTACTCGGGGCTAAATGAAGTACCGGTAGAATTGAAATTCCAGCCGAAAACGCCATGCGCGGAGAAACTGCAGGCTGAAAGAAACGTCGATTTGCAAAGTTGCGCATTTTAGGACTTTAAATCTGGAGCGAACGTTCCTGCATGTCTCGTCATTATCGGAAGGCGCCGCCACATTGCGAGGAACGAGTTTAGGCACCTGTCAGTCAAGACGTCCAAGAAACCATATACCCAGATTATACTGGACTTTTCAGGCAAAAAACCTCTACCAAGATACTTGACTATAAACGCCACCGCAATTATCGACTCGGGGAACATGTAACCGAGTGTAGCTTAACGGATCCGCGTAGGGTTTTGTCACCGTATTTGATCGGTAAGCGTTTGTATTTAGCCAAATATATAATATAGCTCGATGATCTAGACTTCGGCATTGTCAAGGACGTCGGGGACGGAGAAACCTAGCGAAGAGGACGAGGCGATCGGAGGAGATGTGAAAATGGAAACAAATCTACAAGTCGAGGGGAAACGAAAAGAAAAGAGTTATATACGTCTTCTTCAAATCTTTTTTTGACTCGCGGTGGTGTTGCATGCAACCGGTGAGATCAGACATATCCTAGCTATAGTTATACCATACACCTAGAGTTAACAACAAGGGAATTATCTTGACGGTGCGTATAGAAACATAACGAAGGATACCCTGTAGTGTTGATCGGCTAAAAGCGATAACCTCGCGGGGTTTGTGCAATATGCATCGGGTAGATCGGATGCTGATGAAGCCGCCAAGAGGGAAGTAAGTGTACTAGTACTACACATGCTTGTATGCCGCTTAGAATTATTTTTCCGTCGGGAGATACAAAGTCGAAATCGATAACCAGGGAGTCGTGTCTGGTAATTCTGCCATGAAGTACTTGCGTATAGACTAAGTGAGCCAGGATAAGATATTGAGCTTGAAGAGGGTAAGCCTGCCCCTCTAATAGGCCATATTATAACTAATGATAACAAGAATACGCTTCGTAGTTTACAGGATTGCAGGATGTAATGTAACATATAACGTCAAATTTCATGCTTCGCATGTTGCAATTTGATATTGACAAGATTAAGAGATGTGATAACTGAGCTCAGCCGGATGGTGCTAGGCAGTGAGGGTAAAGAAACCTGCAGCATGTCAGAAGCTCGCAAGGTAAAGACGCACTATTAAACGGTGATAGGGAAAACAGGACCAGCAACATTGGATAGAAACGAAAGAGAAGAAAAGCAGATAGGAGAGTACAATCGGTATAGGGGTATAATGTCATCTACAATATGTACAGGGGAAAAGGAAGATGGAAAAAGACGGGAAGATTACCGTTGCGCCTCCACAAAGACTAGATATAAACCATCGATGACAAGAATTTCAACTCCCTGAAAAAGCACAACGCTATCCCGACCTCCCCATCCAAGGTATATATAAATATGAAATATCAATCCCAATAAGAAACGCAGTCAGTCCTTTCCCCAAGCCCCAAAGTCACCCCCAAAAAAACAAAAGTGTGAACTGACCCTTGCCCAATAGAAGAAACAGAAAGATGAAACAAAAAAAAGGATGGGCCCAGAACCATGGGTATTCAAAGAAATAGATCTGACGATATTGGGTATTTTGTGAGGAGTTTCCCTTTGTGATATTCAAAGCAGTAATAATAAGAATAAAAGACGGAATAAAGAAAAGTGTGGAGAAAATAAACCATTCGAACACCTGTATGCAAACCTTTATATCGCAAAGTGAATAAGCCAGAAGCCGCTAAAACAAAATAAGAAAAATTAGAATACTCGGAACCTTTGTTATTTGCGGAACACGCCAGATAACCATCCTCCTCGTTCCTTGTGCGTATACGCTTCGTCATCGGAGAAGGAAGTCCTACGCTTAGGAATCTTCTTTTTGGATATGGGTTTGAGTTCTGGTTCGTCTGCGTAGTTGCCGACCCCAAATCCGGCTCCAGTTCCAACCCGCCCCTTCGTTTCGACGCCTTTTGCCGTAACCTTGATTTGCATGTTCTTGTGGAAATTGCGCATGTCGCGACGATGCTTATTATACTCATGAGGCGGCATGGAGTAGCCTCCGACCATGAGGTCCTTCCAGTAGGTTTTGTCGGGTGGGGGTTCAGCTGGTGTCTGTGCACCACGGAAACTGATACTAGGTCGAGGAATTTTGAGAGTCAAAGCCGGTGGCCGAATTCGCGACTGTTCCTGAGCGGCTGTACGAAGCTCGCGTTCAAACCGTGACTCTGGAGGCGGCGTTGGGGGTGGCGATTTCGGAGACTTCAATGCCGGGGGGATCTGCGTAGAAACAGATCTCGGCAGAGTCATACTCTTTCTCGTTGACTTAGTAGCCGATGGTATCTTGGAAACGGTGGGAATCTTAGACACAGACGATTGCTTCGAATGTGAATGTTTCCGGGGCGTTGGTGTTTCCTTCGGGATCTCTTCCCTGTCGTCCCTCTCTTTCTCCCTTTCCCTCTCCTTTTCCTTCCGCTTTTCCCGTTTGGAGTGATGTCGTTTGTGTTTCCCAGAGCCAGACTTACGTCGTTTATGTTTCGTTGGCAATGGGGCAGGGGGTGGAACATCCGATTCCGAATCAGAAACAAGAGCAAATTCGTCGTCAGACCTATCCAGGGTATCTTCGAAATCCGATTTTGCACTCGAGGAATCCTTGAGAGGAAATGTAAAGGGTGTCATATCCTTAGATTCAGCGGCCGAGCGTTCGTCTGCTGCTTCTGGGGGGACCGGAGATGGGGTGGCCAGGCGAATGCGCATTTGAAGTTCCAGCTCCCTGTTTCGCGCTCTGAGCTGCTCAATCTCCTCCATAAACTCACGCCGCTCGCCTGCTTGGATTTGAAGTAGCTCTCGGGTTCTATCAAGCTCATCCGCGAGATTTTCGACTTTATAGTGATTGATTTCAGCATCGTCCTTCATGTTGCGGTTATCTCGGATAAGCTCATCTAGATGGCTTTCCAGCCTAACAACCTCGGCCCGTAGCAATGTATCCTTCTCTCTCAAATCTCGAGTCAAGACATCAATTTCCGATTTCAACTTTAGGTTCTCAGCCAACCTGGTCTGTTCTTGCTCCCTGAGCGCAGTAACCTCAGCCTCCAGGGCCGCGGTAAAGTGGGCGACTGGTGGTTCCACGATCTCTGGCAATGCAGGTGCCTCAACCGGGGTTGGGGTTTCAATGACGGTCATTGTTTCCGCAACGTCTTCAGGAATGACTTCCTCGGGTGCTTCGGTAACCTCTGGTAACTCTTCGGGCGTTTCGGCGACAACGGGAACCAAAATTTCGCGGATAATAGGCTCGGGTTCGTATGAATCAGTTTGGATACCTATTTCTTTGACCTCTTTGATATCTTGGGCTGGGGGAGCTTCTGGAACTGAAGGCGGGGGCGGGGGCGCCAGCTGTACTGCTTTGGCCTGCCCTTTTGCTGCTCCCGCTGCGGCAAGCGCTGCCTCAAGTGCCGTCATAGAGTCTTCGTGGCGGGCATTAGCAACGCTAAGCTCGGTATTCAATCTCTGGATCTCCAGAACGCAGACATCCCTCTCCTCTCGCGCTGTATTGACTTCTTGCTGCAAAATTTCAATTTCTCCTTGCAAATCCGTACTAAGTGTCACAATATCGTTCTGCAGTTTGGCGACTTTGGCGTCGTGTTGGCGTTCGATTTCGTGAAATACGGCAGTGGCTGTGACAGGAGGCGGCGGAATATCATCTAAATTGGACAATCGGCTTCCGGGACGTATACTTCGGGTAGACATTCGAGATCGAATGGATGCGGCAATCGATGGGGCACGGTGCGAGGCCCCAGATACAGCTCGGGATCGTCCTCTATATGGACGGCCAGATGTATCTAATCTCAAGGCGAAATCTTTTAGGTTACGCTTAGATGAAGAAGCAACCGAGGCGGCATCGTCGTCAGCTACGATCCTTGGAATAGCTAGGTTTTGCTCGGCTTCGGAGTCGTTGTCTGCTCGTTCTGTGGAGTCGGAGTCTCCAGAGTCATCAGACTCAGCGTCGGAATTGTATTCCCCGTTCCACTCCAACCCAAGTTCCTGACCTAAAGATTGCTTGTTGACTGGCGCATGAGAAGACGTGCTGCTCCGTCGGCTGCTTGATCCATAACTGCGCACACTTTCAGCCATAGAGCTCATGCTAGTGCGGGAGCGTAGATTCTTGATGCTAAAATTGCTGTCCAGAGCGTCTTTTGCATGAATAAACTTCTCCAGCTGACCCTCTAGCCAATCTCGCTCCTGTTGAACGGCATCAAGTTCATTTTCCGTTTCACGCAGTTTCGCGCTCAAATCCAGCCACGATGTTGGCCTCTTTTTGTCCGCATTACCTCCCGAGCTCCCCACTCTGTTACTTGATACAACGTGTAAGTGGAGCGCCGAAGCTACCTGCTCTTCCAACTCCGCAACTTTGTCCATAAGCTTCCTCCTCTCATCTTGTTCGCGCACGACGTCCCTCTGAACGCTTTCATAATCCTTCTCTAAAACTTCTCTTTCTGTTCGTAATCTCGTAATCTCGGCGCCACTTATACGTAGCTGTCGTCGTAAGGAATTTATATCCTTCTCCTGGGTTTGCACATGCACCGCATTATCGTCAAGCTGCGCTTCAAGCTTCTGGATACGATCGTTTAGGCGGTTATTTGTGCCTCGGAGAGTGCCTAGGTTCGACTGTGTCGTATCCAGCTGCGCCTGCAGCGAATCGATTTCCGCGTGCAAGTCATCCGTGTTTGAGGAAGTCGACAACCTTCGTGAGCGATGCTGGACAACCGGCATCGCTTCTAACCGGAGTTCGCTCGACTTCACGCGTTGACGGTCGATAGACACGCCCCCGCGGCTCCCGAGTTTCGTAATTTTGACGACGGTGAAGTCGGGGACTAGGAAAGCCCCCTAACAATACTAGACAGAATTTTGTAAGGACACCGTCCTCGGAACTATCTTCATAGAATAGATAGACCTCCGGGCTTTTTTTTCTAGTTCGTGAATCGCGTTTTTTGAAAGGAAGGACAGTACCAGTACTCAAACAATAAAACAAAAAAGGAACGTCTCGTCGTAATAACAATCTATATTCTAAAAGGAATGTTGGCGTTGAAAGTCGTGTTTAATGTTTAAGGGGGCGTATTCCGAGAAGCCCCGCAGAAAACCGGTTTAAATTTGTCGATGGCAACCGGTGACGACGGTTTGCCGAATCTGAACGGTTGTACGTAGTTGGGGCAAAGCGTAGTCGGTCCTCAACAACGACTGCCCAACCGATACTGTGGTGGTGGTGATGGTAGCTGGTGGAGGAAAAGACTGAATGAGTGAATGAGCAACAGAAAGAATGAGGCGTTAGTCATTTGGCTATTTCCTAACACTGCCCATTTTCGCTGATTGGGGAAGGAGTTTATTATTGTTACCTTTCCTGGTTGAGGTGTCCATAAAAGGGTGGATGCGAGATGAAGCGATGCGTGTTTTCCCACCCTTCGGTTTCCCAGCTGCGCTGCGCTGCACACTTGGTCCGAAAGTGGTTTGGAAAATGTATTAGGCCGGTCAACTATTGCACGTTATTGCGAGCGATAGGTTGCTAGTGTCGCACTTGGCTGCAATATCTTCAAAAGGGTTTAGGAGTTCCTTGTGATCGAGTTGGCTTCAAAGTCGTGGGTGTTCTTTTCCTGTGGGAGGATGAGATAATTGCGACACAGGTTGATACTGCGAAATGCTCTTGTCGATGCCGACAGAAGAAAAATTTTCGCCGCCGCTCGAATTTCGATGCGCAGCCCATGGGCAGCTCTTCGCTTGTGCCCTAACTCCAACCTTGGTGATGGTCGCCTGACGTACTCTTCCGTAGTACCGTACTTGTGTCTGTACATGTACCGGTGGTACCTTCGATCGAACTTCCAAGACTATAGCCATCTTCCCGTCTATGAAATGCGCCCGTCGCAGCTCCGGCCTGTCGACAATCATAGGCACGCAACTCTTATCGATCCCGCAGAATTGAAAATTTTCTTCCGCAGATAGCATAGCGCTGTTCGCTCCCCTGCAACCAAGCCTGCTGCTGATTGATTCACGAGATCAATAACGCGGGTCCTTGGAGGTTGCTCGATTTCATTGGAAAACCTTCCCAAGAGACATTCTTGACTTATGCAAGGTTATGCAAGAACAGCTATTTGTGCAGCGATTTGGATCTCAAGAGCTCGACCGACTAAATCGCCCCTCCTTCTGCTGCTTGACATATATACTGAAGCCTTCATCTGATCTTTCCCCTCAGTCTCTGGAGGTATCGCAACATTTCGGGTTTCCCACCATCTTTATTGTTGGTTACTGTTGCCATTTCCCGCGCCGATGCGCGGAAATTGAACAGCTCGGATTTCGCGCGAGATGCAATCAATTTACCGGGCCGAAATAGGATGAAGGGTAAGGACGCTCGGAATGAGATATTTTCGCAGCCCGATATTAACGTGTTGTCGGGATATTTCGCAACCAAAAAACTTTTTTTCCTGTTCCCTTCGCCCATCTCGAAGGGAAGGGCCCAATCATCTGCGACTACTAGATCTCGTTTTCCTGCAGCACCAATTTATGCTGTACAACTGACTTGAGAGTGCGGTGATGCCCCCGCTGCATGCAGTTAGCTACTAAATCACGTTCATCATTCGCTGAACAAACGGTATGACAGCATACCGGAAACCAATCGTAAGAAAACCCTGAAGCCGGACAGGGACCGCTCGGGCCAGACTGCAGCATTCCACAGGGTCCTGATCTCATTCCGCCGATTCGGCTGGTCGGTAAGCCGAGAATTCCAGAAGCCGATTTTGACCAAGAATCTGCACCACGCTGCCCAGCCTCACACCTGTCAAGCCACTACTGCCAATTGCGTCTTCGAGACTACTTAAGTGAGTAGTTGCTGTTTCTTTTGCTCGCTGTTGCATTGATGCTGTGCATGAAGTAAAAATATCCTCTTGGGGGTCACGCCAGATAGATGCAACCGAATATTCGAGAAAACGCACCAGCGCCCGTCATACAGTGCCCAATGACGTCGGTGCGTCAAGAAATTTCCTCAAAGATGTTTCTGTATGAAGGTTAAACATTTACAAGCTGTGTAGAATCACTGCGAAAGTGAGGCTACAGTGAATCCAGGAATAATTGCTTAGACACAGAGATACCGATAGAACTCAGACATAAACTCAGATCAATCACCGTTAACACCCTAAGGTTGCAAACGGATACAATACTACAGTCTATTCAGAACCCGATATCCCATATTTTGTTAGACTCGATTCTGTATTCTTTTGCCCACAATCTGGCCTAACCCATGATCTAGACTTATAGTATCAAAGGAAATATTCCCAAAGTGTTGACAATCTGCGAGCTTGGCAAGCTCCAAGACGCAAGAACCAGGCTCAGAGCTGCATGTTAAATGCTGTATCCTTCCATCTCCGGATAGGATGCAAGCAAATCTCTCGTGTCGATATAAAATCCCGTGAACAGCGCGGAGAAATGACACGGAAATGTCAGAGCACCATGCACAAACTTGGTTAGACAAGGCCTTAAAAGGTTACAGTGCAGAAACCCTGATATAAGGCATCCGCCCGTTCGCTCCTCGCGGGAAACGCTGCTCTAACCCGGCTCTCCGAGAGTGTGGAGGGACTCGCCTTGATTCCGACTAGCTGTCGACATGGCTTTCTTGCTAAGTCGAGAAGAAAGAAAAATTCCCATGTCAGATATCCTTTTTTGGTTTCGAGGTTGGATCTCTGGCTAACGGTATCGCCGCGGCGAAATTCATAGACATTGTCCTCAGCTCGAATGCTCAGCCCTGGCGTGCAGTAGGTTGCATTTGATATTATATTAAGTGATTAAGAGTTCTTCAGTTGTGAAAGAAAGAAGTATAGTCGACGGATTTGCCTAGTGATTACGGAAAACTCTTATCAAGATGTTTGTCAGATTAGTATAGAGTACTTGTTGTAAACATGCTAATTACCGTCAATTCACGATGGTGGCATTCTGCATGGGGATATGACCTGATGGCGAGCTCTAGACCAACGGATCAATGCTTGAAAGAAAGCATATTGTTATCACAATGGACAAGCAATGTGGGCATTCACTGTGGAGACTATATCTGAATATTGCCGGAAATATCAAGCTCTGCCGCTCGTACGCCAGATATCACCTCACTGAGAAGCTTTCTTTCGGGCAGCTAACTCCATTTCTGATGTCACTTCTCATGATCTCGGGTTACATTCGTTAACACATTTCGCCGGTTGAGTTCACAGGTTGGAGGCAATGAAATAAAACTAGACCCTAAATGGCCATAACGGGCCATGTCCGGCCAGCCCCGCCAAATCTTTTGTGAGGGTTTCTCTCGCTTGTGACACAAAGAGAAAGACTGAACAACGAGAACTCTACTATTTTTATCTTACCCTAGTCCTTGTTCGCTCGACAAACCTTGCGTCGAAGTAACCTCACGGATGAATATTCACAGAATCCCGTGAGCATCGCGATCGAAATGGTGATTGTAGACTAATGCAGTGGGAAGTATAGGGCTCCGAACGCTGCTGCTCTCAAGTATATATACTCAATGAATCTGCCATGAAATCTACTATTTTTTTCACCATCATCATCATCCTCTCACAGCTTCAATACATTCGCTACTTCAAAACATCCAATATAAAATCATTTTATATTACCTTCGTTTTTAACGAACATCAAACAATCAATCAAAATGTTGTTCCGCTTCTTCTACACTCTCCTCCTCCTCGTCGCTTGCGCTTCCGCCAGCCAGTTGAAATACGATCCCAACTACTCCTACGCTAGGAATCTTCCTCTCACCAGCTTTGCTTGCTCCGATGGTGCCAATGGCTTGATCACCAAGTTCAAGGGGACGGTTCAAAACCTCAGCCAACTCAGGACCAAGCTCAAGCCAAATGTTCAAGTTGCTGCCCACAAATTCGTCACTTCCTGGAACTCTCCCTTCTGCGGCTCTTGCTTCCGTGCTCGCAACCCAAAGACCAACCTCTGGTTCAACTTCATTGCTATTGATGTCGCCAGAGACGGAGTCGAAACCGTTATCGCTTCCCCAGAGGCATTCAGCAGCGTCTCCCCAAGCGGCACCACTGCTGAGGGTGTCGTTCAGGTCTACATCACCTACTTCAAGGATGCGCCACAGAACTGCTGGCTCTAAATAACACGAGATTCAATACGAGAGCCCTTTAATGTGGTACTCTCATGATCTCGCACACTCAACCACAAAAATTCGGACTTAGAACGTTTTACAATATCACAACAAAACAAAAATGAATCGAATGACGGATACGAGATGGATTTCCTTACGAGCATACTACTATTATACACACGCATACACACACGCTCCTTTAATCATAATTTTAATTTGATATTTATTGGCATATGGATTTTGGTAATGGTTGGAAGCAGTATGGAATTGAATTGTGTAGCATAGCATAGCATAAACTAGCATATTACGGCGTCAAATAATAAAAACCCAGTCTTTCCTTAATGAACCAAAAACAACTTCCCCGCTTTTACGTCTACTTGATATCATCGGCGTGCTATAGGAATTGTCTACACCAGCTGACCCAAAATTTTCCCATTCAGAACTGCGATACGAATATACCAGCCTTCGAACGGATATATGTTATCGAGACGAGTGTGGTGCTCCACCTTCCGGAAGCAACCGTTGATAAGCTGCGGCCAAGACATTTTACGTCTCGTCTAAGCCATATGCTGGGAATCCTGTCGTCATGTCGGTAGATATATCCGGACACGAGGTGTTGCAAAGGCTGAACATATAACAAATACATACCACGCACACGCAATAATCCCCAGCCTTACGAACTGCCGATCAATCCGGAATAAAGAAATTCGGCCAGAATACAACACACCAATTGCATTAGGTTAGGAAACCGAAGCCGCTTTCGTGAAGGCCGTCATATAGAAAATATTAAAATACCAGTACAGGAACGAGAGTGTACCTTCGAGGCCCCGACCAGGTGGCAGTTACTCAACCGGAATTCGGATCCTGTAGGACCTCCCGACCAGAATTGCATCGTTGCCTCCGATGCCCGGACATTAATATACTCGGTATATGCGCCTGTAGGGCGGTATGATCGATTCGACGTTCGGATGTCCAGTAGGCACTTATACGGCGTGGTTGGTGGTAGAAAACTAGGTTAGGCTATAGCGGATTGGCCTAATGTTCCTTGCTTTCCGGAGCCATGTTAAATTTGCTTTGTCCTACTACGGCTGGTGTACCCGAATCGAAGCAGGCCAAGTCTTTTCCAAATTCGGAGTCTAGCTATAGAGCTCTAGAGCTTGACTATGTTACGAGGCTAGAGCTTGACTAGGCTCCTTTTTATTAGACAACACTGATTCCGAAGCTATTCACACATTCGGGGGATATGAGAGCTTATATATACTTACGTAAGTACTTATATTTTGGATATCTGCCCTTCAATTGGCTCGTTCCTAGATTTCGTCTTTCAATGTTCAAAAAACCAACTTGGTAGTTGCTATGGTTCCATAGTCCTAGGTTCGATAAAGCTGAAACCTTTAACCCCAATCAGAACGGTCCTGTTAGAACAACCATACGTGTATCTATCTATTGCATACTCACTACTGAGCTATAGCGCTATAGCGTTCGAATAAGGCACATATGAGCTATATACCCTTCTATTCGAGTTATTTTGAAGTTAGCTTAAGCTTCCACAAGTGAGCTAGAGATCACCATTCAATTCCAACATACAGTGCCGAACCAGCATATTATTTTATATCTGAAACAAAGCGCTGCAGCCTTATGACCCCATGTAAAACGTACCTGGTATGTAAGTACTAACGGAGCAAAGTTCCGTCGACATCGACATTAGAAATTCTTTCCGACCTCAAGGAGACGAATTGTACCGTATATAGGGCTGGGATAGGCGACTCGGCAGAAGCTTGTGTTACGCCCTGATATCATATGTAGCGCATGTGTGAATTATAGAAGGCGTCAGGCGGAATGTATAACCCCAACAGGAACCTAGAACAACTACATCTAGATATCTGAACACAGTCTCCCGTTTTCCATGGCGTATTATTAATGCTCAAGGCCTTAATAACGTTAAAAAGAAAGTTTTCATTGTGAAGCGGCATCGAAAATATAAATCATGAGGACAAATCGGATGGTCCTGTGTATCTGTGTAACAGCAGCCCGCAGGATGCTGGAGCCTAAACAAGGTATCCTAGATAGTGGTCCAGCTAGGGCATCGGTCCCTAGGACCGAGCTCACACAGTAGGGACGAAACGGAGGGGTTATCCAATGCCCTAGAGCCAATTATATTAAACTCAGGCCCCGACATGCGCGCTGTTGTGCTACAGGGATCTCGTTTTAAATTTTACACGCCAAAGAAGTCTCCGTACCAGTCTATTAGTAAAAATGGACATATCTTGACAAATAGCTACCGCAGCCTTAAATATGCCTGGGATCTTCTGCTGTTGCGATAGCGGACTAAACTGGAGTATCGGAAGCTGCTACATCTAAACCCAGCCGCCGGCCACGGAGGCGCGTATATGGCTAGAGAAAGCTGTATACTAACAAAATGGAGAAGGGAAAAAAAGGAAAAATAGATAAACAGATAATATAGAGCCACAGTAATAATTTTCCCAATCAGTATTTCATGCAGCTTTCCCCCATCGCAATGCCCAACCGGGCACCCGATATCTCGGCTTTCGGAACATGCAAATGTAGAAAGCTTATCACTGAGGCTGCAGGGAACATGCCTACGAGCATGCGCGTCCTGTGGAGAACGAATTGATTCCGACGCCCGGGTGCGTAGATCGCAAACTAGGGCCTGATACCCGGAGACCGGGTGCAAAAGAGCCCAAAGAAACGAGTTGGTGATAGAGGATCCTGAAGACGAACCCTGGGCTACTTGAGAGTCGTTAACCCATGTTAAGGCCCTTTGGCGATGATGTTCAGAAAGCGCTAGGCAACGATTTAGATTCCGATGCTGATGTTTCGTCCCTATGAACTCTAGCTAGAACCGCCAAAAATAAGCAGCATAGCTGGCGTGTGACGGCTAGTTCCATAACGTGAAGGGCGTACTCGAGGTTTTCGGCCCTCGATCTCGGTATGAACCAAAATAAGAAGACTCTGAGGGAAATTTAAGGCGAATAGGCAACATTAAGCATGACACCACTAATTAAAATTGCCGTGGCTAGCCTCGCGATTTTCGGATTCCAGACTTAAGATGTAGATTAATATCAAAAGTTGTACCTAAGGAAAGGGCTGGGTACCGAATTTGCCTAAGAAAGGGACTAGGCTTATTTGTCAAAGCAGTGTGACCACGTTACGCAGAGTACCGGGCAGGTCCCGTACCATCTGATCGGTATCCGAAAAAATATGGAAAGCAGTGGATGGGATCGATCCAGAGTTCCCACCGACCAAGTTAGTGTTAACAAACTATAACAGCAGATTATGTGTTGGTTGCCACCCCTGTGCATCCAGGCAGGGAATATCGAGCTTGGCCCCGCCAAGTCAGTTGACGAAATACAAGCAATTGGCCGAGATAACACAAGAGCTTGGAATACATCGCGAGGAGATGCCCGATGGTCCTTTCTGATATTGTGATGAAAAATCAAGAAAATAAAACGTGGTGGTGCATGTATGATGCAGATCCACTGCAGCCTCGGGAAGCCCGACGAGAAAAAGAGACCGTCTCGTAATGAACGTTAGATAATATATTATCAATATACATATGCGAGGCCTGAGTGCTCAATAATCAGGATGTTTTTGCCAGATTCGAAAGGGCTTTGAAGGTGGCTGGCAGAAAATCCTGTTACAGAATCGCAGACTTTTCGACGCATGCAAGAAGAAAACCTGCTCTGATCATGGCGCTACCTTGGCTGCAGCTGCACATTCAAATTCGTCGCAGAGCGGACGGAAAGCCGTATGATCTTGCGCAGCTTTGCGTGCATGTGTGGGGCCTTCGCTTATCTTTGAGACCCGAACATGGACACGAGGGAAAAGGTCTTTAGAAAGCAGCGGTGCCAATAGGTCGTCCCATCTTGGTAGTATGGTCCGAGTGGATGCATTGAAGTTGAGACCAGTTGAACGTCTCGGGCCAATGGGGATTCGGCTGTTGATTCCATCGCCGTTTACAAAAACTCTATAGGTCAAATAATCTGGGGAAAGAGGCGTCGGCTGCCTAAAGTCAAACCTGGTCGCGTGTTTAAGAACTAGCTCCTGTAGTAAAACGTAAGCGTGTTGGAGATGCAGTTTGAATGGCTGAAGAGAAGTCGATTACGAGATGAGGCCGCATCTACTTGCCTGTGTTAGTTACAACGAAATTCGAGCTGAATTGGAGATGTTGACGCATTGACGTTAGTAGATATATCGTAGGTTATCTAGAATGAAATCGGATTTTTTCGATATTAACGTGATACACTCGCTTCATAAGAGAGTTCGTTTGATGAGTATCCCAGTGCAGGTTCCCGGGTGTCGAATACGGGCTGTATCATCTTACCCCCCACGTCCAGAGAATCCTGACTAGGGTTCAACGGGCCCGCCCGGGAGACGAGCATGTGTGCATGTGAACCCAGCATATTGTAAACCACATGCAATGGAACAAAGCTGTCAGAAGTGATAGCGGAATAATAAGAACAGTTTAATATCACTCAACCGGCAGTTACGATGGCGAACATTGGAGGATGGTAGCCGGCACGTATGATAGGCTGGAACCTGGCGACTCATGCCTCAAGAACATAACGCCCAGAACCATTATCACCTGCCAGATAGAGGGGTTAATATAGTTATCCAGGCCTGCTATGTTTTGTCACCGAATCGCGAAACCACAGACAAGCCATGTATTTCAGGACACCTCTATGTACGCAATAGTAGATTTGTTAAAGTTATAGTGGGCAAGACGAAAACCCACCTTTGGGCACGCGTCAGTGGCCTGCTCGCAAATGTCGAGTTCCAGGATTTCTGATCGCCGGCTTGAAGCTCGGGATGTATCCCCACCATGTCTTCCAACCAGGCCAGATATCGAAACATCAAGATTCGCTGGACATCGCTGCATTCCAAAAAATATCACTACAACTGCGTGCCCAACAATAAAAAGCATATAAAAAGTGTTACTGAGCTGAGCGACCGTACTAGCGCCAACGAGCAATTCGCTGTTAGAGAACAAGCTTTGCAGTTGTATTCAAGCTCATGGTCAAGAGAATACAAGCAATGCAAAGAAATGCAAAGAATTGTCTTCGGTGTTCTTGGACGACTCCAGGCAGCAGTCAGACCCAGGTCCCTCAGATACGAGTGGGTCTCGGGAAGGCTAAGAGCCCTTGGCGCCAGGATGCAACAACTTGAAGATCTAGTCTTCCCTATCATGATGATAACAACCAACAAATGTATGGACAATAAGAAATCGCGTGATATGTGATCCCCCACTGAAGATATCACCGATAAGAACGAAGCCAGTTTACCGCTCCACCAGACCCAGCATAGTAAGGAGGCAAAAGTTATCTGTGGTTCGCGTAGAGTCTTGTATCTCTAAGCTTAAAAGCCTCTGCAACATCAATGGGGCGAAACTCTTGCCTTTGCGTGTGGGAGAAAGGATTGATGACCCATCAAGCCAAGCTGGGAATGCACCGATAAAATCTAGGCAACAAGCTTGGGTGGCGTAAGTTGGGTGTCTTTCTTGGGTTGCTTCGCACCCCGTAGATAGCCGGTGCCATAGGATTTGGATCTTTTGACAGGCGGATGCTGGCAAAATCCAGAAGCGTGGGAGTTAGGGATAGTCACAGATGCCATTCTGGGCATCGTGATTCGTTTCAGAAGATCCGGATCATGGTAATTTGGGTTCGTTCCAGGGCAGTAAACGAGGCTCTCCGGTGATAGATTTGATATGTGTTGGAGTAGACAGGGCTTGCCCACGTATTTTGAACCGAGGTTTCAAACCGTGGGTCCGCCATACAGAATATTCTGCACATAAATGGATTTCAAAGCTGCTGACTGCCAGACATCTGTCTAGAAAGTCGTACCAATGTTTACTTTGTGAAATAAGGTGAGTGAACCTATGAAAGCAGAAGAAAAAAGTCCAACGAGTTTTCGATCCCAAGCGGAGTTTTTTGTCAACGCCAATGCGGAGGCCAACGTTTTGGCACTTGCTTGTGTCTATGAAGCCTCGTCTAATCCCTGCTAGTGACGATGGTGGGCCGGGCATGGGTTGTGATGCATGTCTCTTTCTTTTTCCATGACGCTGCTGCCTATCTGGGATCCTCATGGAAAGCAACGTTGAACCTTTCATGTCAAACCAACTTTCCCAGCTTATCCCGACGGAAGCGCTGTAACCAAACTTTCTTGGTGTTCATCACCCCGAGAACTGGGACTGATAATAGTTGACGGTATTTGAAATGGCTCTTATTTCCAAACAATTCCAATTCGACGGGCAAGATCTGATGAGCCCGGTGCCCATTCTCAGCGAAACGCGATTCCAAAGCTAGAGCCTTCAAGACTTCAACGTGTATGTCCGCGAGTTATCTCGCAGTACGATCGACGGAAAGAAATTTTCTATCGACTTATGCCAGTGAAGATGGGGCTCATCTTAATGGAAATCCAGCGTTTGTGGTAGCAAATTTGGTCATGGCCACCCGATTTTGATAGAGCCACCTGTAGGGCAGAGTGTGGTGCCTGTCCTGATTCTCGCCTTTTCCGTTCGAGTCCAGATTGGCAAGACCTCCGGGGTGCATCTCGTCTGCGTCCTGGCGCACGATATGGTGTTTTCGGGCGTTAGCTTAACACCATTAGCAAGCCAGTGCTATGGCCTGTTTCGCTATTTCCTGCTTTGCGACATGCATAAGACCCTTCACGGACATGTTGCTTTTTCTTCTGCCCGATAGAATCATTTGCTTCTTCCTCTCCTTCTTGGGCAATATGGGCGATATCGTGCAGCAATTGAGGAGAAGTGCCTCAGTGGTTGTGGTAGTGGGTAGGAAGTATCCTGGGGGTGGTTGTTGTACCGTTGTACCACCCGTTGCTTGAAGTCGGATCGCCACATCGTCCAGATAATTTCCTGCTACCTCTATTCACCTTGGTTCCACTTTATAAGAAGCCTCTTCTCGCCCTTCCAATTCCATCAGAGAATCTTCTCCATTACCCTTCATCCCACTTTTAGCTATCCTCCATCCTCGCTTTTACCCGTAAAGGCGATACACAATACCAATCTTTCCACGAAAGAAGTGTCAGTCAAATCGTCCTCTTAATTGAGCAGACCTTCCTTCCACCACCATGTCGGACGATGTTGAGAAGAACGAGCATCGCGCCAGCGAGGTTGGCGTCAAGCCAGAACGATCCGAGGTTGCTAAGAATGAAGCTGCTCATATCTATCAAAATGCCGAAGATTTCGAAAAATATGGTTACGTCGCCCGTGGGTGAGTATTAAAACAGCCTTGACCCAAGTATCTCTCATGAACCCTAGCTGATTGGAGCCAAAATGCAGTTTGAAATCTCGTCACATCCAATTTATCGCCCTCGGTGGTACCATCGGCACGGGTCTCTTTTTGGGTGTCGGCAGGGCTCTTGCTGGCTCAGGTCCTCTCTCTGTCCTTCTCGGGTATACTTTCACTGGTGTCGCGATCTACGCCATGATGCAGTGTCTTGGTGAAATGGCTACTTGGCTCCCTCTTCCTGGCGCTATCCCTCAACTGGCTGATCGTTATGTCGATGAGGCCCTTGGCTTCGCTGTCGGATGGAACCAATGGTATAATTCAGCTATCACACTTTGCGTCGAAATTTCAGCCGCTGCTGTCGTTATCGGATACTGGGATCACAATGCAGACCACGCTTCTATCTATATTGCTGTCATCATCGTCCTAATCATCGGTCTCAACATCTGGGCCGTTTCGATCTACGGTGAAGCCGAGTTCTGGTTCGCAAGTATCAAGATCATAACAATCGTCGGTTTGATTATCCTTGCATTCATCCTTGACGTTGGTGGTGGCCCAGACAGACACAGATACGGCTTCCAGTACTGGCGAAATCCGGGTGCGATGAAAGAGTACATCGGTACTGGTGACACTGGTCGTTTCCTCGGTCTTTTCAATACTTTGGTCAATGCTGCCTTTTCATATGGTGGTGTCGAAATGGTCGCCGTCGCCGCTGGTGAAGCTGAAAACCCTCGCAAGAACATCCCGAAGGCCGTTCGTCGTGTCTTCTGGCGTATCCTCTTCTTCTACGTCCTCGGAACATTGGCCATTGGTGTCCTCGTCCCATACAACGACTCCAAGCTTCTCCAAGCTCAAGCCGACAGTGCTCCAGGTGCTGCTCAATCCCCATGGGTTATTGCCATTGACAGGGCCGGAATCAAGGGTCTTCCCCACATTATTAATGCGGTAATCTTGACGTCCGCCTCGTCATCCGGTAACGCCTTCCTCTACACCGGTTCCCGATACCTCTTTGCCATGGCCCAAATCGGACAGGCTCCACGATTCCTCCTCAAGTGCACCAAGCGTGGTGTCCCAATTTGGTGTGTCGGCATCACCGCTTCGGTCTCCCTCCTTACTTTCATGACCGTCTCTAGCGGATCTGGCAACGTCTTCAACTGGTTCTCGAATATCGTCACCATCGCCAACCTATTCACCTGGGCAACAATCTGCGTCGCATCAATCCGGTTCACCGCTGCTCTCAAGGCTCAAGGCGTTGATAGGTCAACCTTGCCATTCCGCGCTTGGGGACAACCATACACTGCATGGGCCGGTCTCGTCTTCTTCTCCATTATCATCCTCTTCAACGGTTTTGCCGTCTTCACCAAAGGTAACTGGAAGGTCGAGGACTTCATCATTGCCTATATCGGTATCCCCATCTTCTTCGTTCTATATGTTTTCTGGAAGGTCTTGAAGCGCACAAAGATCCATAGCCCCGCTGAAGTCGACTTGCACACCGGAAAGGCCGCCATCGATGCCGAGTACTGGCCCGAGCAGATCCCCAAGAACTTCCTTGAGAAGTTCTGGTACTGGCTGGTCTAGTTTGTTCTTATTCTCGCCGTTTGCTTTTATTCCGCTATGGTGGGAGGATATGTTCGTCATGGTCTATAGATCTGGCGCACTCTTCTGTTATCATTAGCGATCATGATTCCTTTTTCTTTTTATGATGTATCAAACCTTCATCATGGCGTTCATATTTCTTTCGGAAGGATAATACTTACTGTGGATGGGAACATACTCCCATTATTTCATTAATTGTACCTCTTCCTTAGTGCCTATTCAAGAGGATAGGATAGGACAAGGACCCTGTATGACCTTAAGTTAACTAAGGCCTTACCAGAGAGAAGGCCTGAATTGAATTGGAAGGATTCGATGAATGATCTGAATTTTCCGAGCCGTAGTGTCAGGGATCCGTAGAGTAAACTGAAAAGTCGCACAGCAGAGCTTTCGGAAGCGCAAGACAGAAAATATGGAAAACTTGGTCAAGAAAGGTCTTCTGGCTACGAGACTGGCCAAGAAGGTCAAGAGACTGGCCAAGAAATAGATCCAGCTTCCAATTTTGAGAGCTTTGGTCTACTTAAAGCCTATTCCTACGCAGCTGCGTCCATGTAACCACCAGACATCCGTGTTGGGTGAAGGATCCATATCCCAGACGGCCCTTCCCGCTACCTTGGCGTTGCCTCGACTGGTTTGGACCGTTCGGCTGCACGGCCTTCCGCATTACATTGTTGGTCGAGATCTCACATTATATAAATAATGCAAGGGAAATTCCGTCTCCGAATTAAAAGTCGATGCGCGATGTAAGGCTTCAGGAAAAACAAGAAACAGGATTTATCGATATACACGTCTTCTCACACTTTCCAGACCCAGGGACTCAAATACTTTTTATCCTCAATCTCGGATTAAGACGGCCCTGCCGGAAAAGTGACAGTGGGTCCAATTGCAACAGTCATACTAGCTTCAAACAAGCTTTGCCGGGCCCGAATATGCCTGAAGAATCGCCAAATACCCAAAGTTGATCGAATTACAAAGCTAACTATAACGTTAGGAGCTCTGCATGACAGAAACGCCACACTAATCACGAAATTTCGTGATATTAGGTAATGCGCGCAAGTTCTCATCACATCTTTTGGGGGTCTCACGAGGAAGGCTTTTTGGAAACAACATCCAATAGAAATATTTATACACGGCATGCATTCAAGGGAGCAACACGAATCTGTGTTGGTGGCCTTGGAGGCCTTTTTGGCGGCCTTGTGGCGAGGGTTTTGGAGATAGGTTTACCGAGTGGGCCCAATACCACAGGTTACCTAGGCCGGTCATCGGCCTCGTCAAAAGTTCAACAGGATATAGAGGGCACGTGGGATTCTCTTGGTTTATCTTCTATTTTCACGACCGTATTGCTAACGATACCAAGAACCCGGTAACCGGCGCGCAGAACCAGGAGTTTTTCCATGTTTATGGTACCGTGCATAGAGATGTTGCCTAGATATAAACAGGCACCAGTTGTGCCTGCGTGGTCTGGAGAGCACGTGGGGCATTGTTCTCTCGGTCTACCGAAGCAATATTGTTACAATTCTCTTCAGGACTTGTGCTTCTCAGTATTTAGGGGACTTCTTTCTGTACCGAATATTCTACTAGTAGGAATCGGAGAATATACGGTGGTATTGTTAAAACCGATGTAACCGGATGTCG
>JAJTTV010000005.1:2036137-2106972 GCA_036971225.1 Arthrobotrys sinensis | reverse complement strand
TCAGTGGGGATGCCTACAATATACCAGCAAATCAGCGGTTCTATCAGGTGGGTTTCCCAGACCTTGAAGTTGCTCTCGAACTCTCTGTGAAACGAATCAGCAAGGAGCGGGTTTAGGCTTGCAACTAAAAAGAAGTTGAAGCTCGTGAACGGGAGGATAAGTACGACGATAAATATCGCCTTGGGGATGAGGTTAACCAACTGCAAGCAGAAATAAGGCAATCCTTTTACCAGCTCCCACAATTCCGGAAGTAGCAGCCTTCCAAGCTTATATGCCTCGATCCAGTCGTCGTAGTACTGGAGTGATTCGAATAAATTGTAGAAACACACCGGAAGGACTTCTGGTTCAAGGAAGAGGAAGAACCAGGACAATACCGGATTACTAATGATTATCGAGTCTATCTGTGATCTAACAGCTGCAGCGAGTTCCGTTGACCCGACTAAGAAACTATATATTTCCGAAAATGGCCGTGGAATTCTAATATTATCGAGCCGTTCGAAGTCGTTGGACGAGAGGGAGTAGATAAGCCAGACCCAGAAATAGAAGTTCCTGAATGGAGATATAATGACTGATAGAGCGCTTTGGAAAGTACTAGGGGATGGAGCACAGACTTCGAGTTTGCTATGATTGAAGGGCGGCTCAAACCTAATACACCTTTCTTCCCATTTCGGCATAGGGAAAGTGGGCGAAGAGATTTGGATGAAGGGGTAGTTGGTTTAGGGATATATTCCTAGAAGGCAGCGGCTTATGTAGGTGGTCCGCGCGCTCCACAGGTTTGTGTTTTCGATTCTATGTTTCTTTTCATGACAAGCTTTGAAACGTTGGTTTGGGCGCCAACAATGAAAGTTCTGCGTGGGACTTGTGAGGAACGTTCCATCTCGGAGTGGTCGTTGTCAAAGACATCATTTTGTGTTCTCTTTGTTGGATTCTATTACACCCACGACAGCCCCGGAGTCTTCTTCCCAAACCCATAGGTAGCTTTCCAAGCCCTGCATTATCTTTAAGATAAAGGGAGCTTTTTGTGCTAGGCTGCATTAAAAATGTATAATTGGTATTTACGAAGCCCTGGGACGTGTCTTGTCGAAGTTCGAAGGCCGAGGTTGGAGAAAATCTACTGATGTACGTCAGCCAAATCTGCATATGCATGTCGACATAGTATAGTAGTGCCGTTACACAACAGCTTAAGTTGGGCAGCCTCATCGCCAGACCAACTATCCTTAACAACCATTCTGCCTCTTCGGACGGACCTTCTCCTCTAGCACTAGTTAATTAAGCCTCTGCCAAAGGAATTATAACAAAATGATAATCGTTTCTGATGCACCAAGCTCGAGTCCCGCTCCACTCTCGCGCCAAGCTCGAGGGCTTATGCGTATGATCTGAGCTGCATGACAAGGGTGGGCACAGTCCCATGACGTAGTCTTGATGGTTTGCAGAGCAGCCCGTCTGTGTACGGCCGTTACCCGATCCATCGATACAACTTGATTTCTGATGCGTAGAGGTTTTGGGACTCACACCCCTCCAACAGGACATGCTTTTTGGTACCTCTTGACGAAAGATTAGGCCGGGAAAGAAAAATGACATTATTGGAGGGGCTGGCCTTGATTTCCGGTTATGGTGTGGAGTTTCGACTAGGTGTGGATGGATGTGCATATGTGTGTCGGTACATGTATACACTCCCAGGATTCGATGCGCGCAGCGTCATTATATGAATATGAAGACGGGAGTTTTTGTACCTCGCAGATCCCACGATTGAAGTGGTCCTTTTTAGCTAATTCCCCCCCGCTTCTCCCGCGTCGTTTTTTTTTTGTAACGTCTTCCTCCGATTTCCGTCGTCGCTGGGACTTTTTCAAAAGTTTTCAACTTCACACTCGTCCGGTTCTCTAGCGTTGTAGAGATATCTTGTATTCGACGTACCTTCGAGGATATATAATATCGTTTATTGCATTATCGGTATCTATATCGTCTTCTAGTCTTTCCCAATCCACCCATCCGGAGAATCAATTTCACAGCGCCAGTTCCAACCCCCCACGTCTAAACGTTTCCATTGATTTTACCATAAACCTATCACAATGGAAATCGCCCCAGGTTCCAAAGCCACCCTTACAAGCCCAGCCTCGCCGGGTCCTGGGTACATCTTCTTCCGTCTCGTTAACATCGTAACTCTAATCGCCTGCTTCTCCGTCCTCGCCCAAGTCATGACAATCTTCTCCAACTCCAACTCCAGTACCCCGCAGTCTGTCGTGTACATGTTCTCGATAGGGATAATAGGCACGGTATGGTCGATACTAATATTAATAACGTTCCTACGGGCGAATAACGTGTCGATTGCTATTGCCTTGTTTGATTTTGTGGGAATGATTTTGTGTATTGTGGGCGTGGCGTTGTTGACGAAGCCAGCGATTGATGAATGTGCGGCGGCGAATGCGGGGGTGCAAAATGAAATTTCAAGGAGTAATGATGTGGGTTCGGTTTGTGGGCTGTTGAGGGCGGGGTGGGGGTTAGGTACGTCTTGCTCATATTGTTGATTTAATGCTTTGGTGATCCTAATCTGATTCCGACTGGTATTTAAGCTCTCGCGAATATTGTGTTCTTCTTCCTCTGTTGCATAATCGGCATTCAGATAGCTATGATGGTTGCGGCGGAATATGGAAGGCTTGGGTAAATTGACTCCGATATATACTATTTATGTATAAGTATCTACTAACACTTGACCCGTAGTGGTCCCGTCG
Organism: Arthrobotrys sinensis; assembly: GCA_036971225.1. Lineage (NCBI taxonomy): Eukaryota > Fungi > Ascomycota > Orbiliomycetes > Orbiliales > Orbiliaceae > Arthrobotrys > Arthrobotrys sinensis. The sequence goes on along the minus strand of JAJTTV010000005.1, from coordinate 2,104,243 downwards.
CCCGCCGTACTGTCATCGAGGAAGGTTACCCTGTCCAGCCCGCTGTCAGAAACGTTTCACAAACGACCACGACAACGGTGCCAATTCAGCCCGACGCTGTGTTTGTCGAAAAGGACAGGTCATCGAAGCGACACAGGACTAGCAGGAGTGGCGATCGACATCGCCATTCCCATTCGTCATCTAAGAGAAGAAGATCGCATGCCTCCGTTGGTACGAGAGACGATTATTACTACACTGACAGGAGAGATTCGAGAAGGGGCTCTAGACGAGACTAGTAAACGGGCTTCGAGGTTTTCAGGTGGTCTAAAACCATATTATAAGGTCAAATACCCCGAGAAAGACCGATTGTGACCCAAAAAAAAATTACAACAGTTATGTTGGACCAGATGGAGGAAGAGAAGGGATAAAGATATCCAGTATAGCTAGGGAAGGACTTGGTCTCATTTACGTCCGTGCTTGATCCTACGTTGTTGGGAAGATATTACGGGACAACTTTTTTTGTTACAGATTCAACACTCAACAAACATACACCTAATCAGTCTCTTCACTTCACTATTATCTTCTTTTTTGAAATTTTCCCTTCTTTATTCTCTTCTATCCTTTGCATTCCATATCGAATTGTTTCGGTACGTTTGTTCGACACGTGCACGGAGGCTTCTGTTGTTGCTGTTGATTTTCTTCTATCGGGTCAAATGTCTGTATGATACGCACAAATAAGAAACGATGCTATTCCCATCTATAATTTATCCCCACCCTGCCATAGTCACCGTCGTAGCAGCCCCCAAAACCACAAATACTCCAGATATCGTCATCTAAACATACTCTCTGAAGCCCTCTAGCAGTAACAGCCATACACCCACCTTCATACCACGGCGCTAAGGAGTCAGGCCAATCGAAGTTTCCCCAATAATAGAGCTCGATATCTATACTAAAAGCTAGGAGATGAGGATGCAGCGTAATATTAAAGTAGAGTGATCGTTTAACAACGGGTTTACAATGGAAGGTCCGCTGTGCTTCCCGCGTGGTAACGGCAGCATATGCGAGATCTAGAACGGGATTGATTGATATCATCCAGGATTATATGCATGGTAACCCAATGAGGAAACTTGCCCATTTTGTAATTTGGCTTGAAGGGTGTGATCCGATTTGCTACGGAGGGGCGTTTGGTGATGCGGGGGATTTGTGTTGATGTTGGAAATATTTTTATATAATATATATGCTAGATTGACCGCGACCGCTAACACCGTCTATCGACAGAGGTAGGTGAAATGGATGAGTGAGCGATCGAGTCAAAAATAGGCATTATAGGTGTCATGTGGGTTCCGATACCCATTGGTGCTTGATACCCACTAGCGCATTAGAGGCCTTTGACTCGTAAAGTTCGAAACTTTGGTATTGTAACCTTTTGTTAATTCAGGATACACCTTCACACATTCCGAGCGCTCTACAATAGTGAAATAAATCATAGCGATGGATATACTCTTTTCATTAAATCATCCAAACTTTCATCAACCATAAAAGTATCATACATGAAATGGCTGTGGGTGTGTATTCGATCCCAGTCCGAAAAAAAAAAAAAAAACTCGTAAATCAGAGAACGCCGTTTTCCGACAAAAAGATATCAAAAATCAAAGATGTAACAGAGGATACAACAGGAGGTATGAAGGAGATATACATTCGGAACGGTCATGAGGATTTGGAGCTCAAGTAGAGTACCAGCGGAACTTCATAATGGTAACGAGATTGCAAACATAGAAAGAGTGGGTATCGCGAGAAATAGCAGATCGGTCTAGGTAATTAAGTCGTATTTTTCGAGTGTATTCACGGGCGATCTTGGGTAGGTGAGCTGGTACGGTTGACACTGTGGGGTTCTAACCCTCAACGTCGACGATATCAGCAACCTCCTTTCTGTCCGCCTGGAGAACGTCGAAAGAAAGATAGATCATGTAGATAAACATCACACTGCAATCTATAGTTAGCGTCTGATTGAGAATAACCAAAAAGTAAGCTGGGAAATAGAAAATGACTCACATCGTGAACATCTGGAATACGAACGCCGCTTTCCAAGCTCCGCAAAGCTGGTGCCACAGAAACGTCGACAACTGACTTTGCGCCGCATAGATCAGCACAGACGCTGTAACTGTTTCTGTACCCTCGTAGCCGGTATATCCCGGTCCACTTGTAGTCACCACGGTCTGTGGTGGCGCCCATAGAATTCCAGTATCGTGACAGTAATCATTCGCATCGTTATTCTGGTTGGAGAATAGCGCGAGCGAGGTACCGATTAGTGCGACGAGCCAGAGGACAAATCCAAGTAGTGAGAAAGCCAGCATGAAAAACGGGGTGACCATGCGCAGTTGGAAGAGCATTACGACGGCGCCGATTAGGAAGAGGGTGATAACTGCTACTGCGAGAGACATTTGGAAGTACCTGCGGTATTCAGGTTAGCTTTATTAATCTCTTTTGCTTTTTTAATTATATACCTGGTGATTTCTTTGGAAATATCCACGAGGGTATCTCGTGGTCAAACCACAGATTTGGGAAGATATGGCGCGAGAAAACATTTTTTTGGGGGGGTTGTACTGGTACTTACCATGGCTGCGGTCTGTCTAGGGCGTTCTGGACAGCGGTGAACTGGGCGTAAATCGATAGTACGATAATGGAAAATATCCCCAGAAAAACGAGCCAGTACGTAAAGATATCCCTGGGCCAGCGGTAGGCTCTGTATTCGACTTCTACTTCGTCTGCCATGATAACTTCAAGCTCAAGCTAAGCTATATGCAGGGCCGGGGTAAAATAATAGTGGTGTGGTGTGAAGGTTGGTCGCCTGACGTGTTGTGTCAGTAGACGAAGGGATCCGATTCGGCCGGTTCGCTTTGGTTGGGAAGAGGGTGTGCCTCTGTTCGCACTTAGTGAGAAATGCGACCTGCCGATAGGTGTTTTTTGGCTGGAAAACTCCGGGTTCAACGGTTAGGTGCAGCAAAATGCTCGAATTCGCAGTGCAAGGCCGCTGTAGGATCCCGAGTGCTAAATGCGCCTATCCGCGTACTTCTATTCGAATTTACTCTAGCGTTTAAACGCTGTACGATGATCGCAAGCGGGAGTAACGTCAGGGAAAGAAGCGGAAGGGACGAGTGAGACGAGGCCACGAACTTGTGAGCCAGTGAGGAGGAGAGGAAGAAAGGGAGGGCACAGAAAAGTGCGCCGTCGGGGAGTAGATGTATGACTGCGGATTTCGCACGCAGCTCCAACCGACAAGGTCTACCGTCGTTGATAACAAGGGAAAAGACGGGAAGTTCGACTGCTCAGCTGAACAGAAAGAAAATTAACATCAGTGCAACCATCCAAGACGCGGGACAGGAATCCTTCTAAGTTTTTATATGAGCTACAGTTCACAGCGATAAAGGGTGGTTGGAATAAGTAAGAGCCGTATTGGCGGTTCCTGCAGGCTCCGGCCTGGGTAATCTTCCCGTAGAAATCGAAGCTAGCAAGTTAAGCTGCAAACCATGGCCAGAGAGCGGCCAGCACGTCGACATGCGACAGGCTTGCAGTCTGGAAAAACGAAAAACGGACGATAAATGGAGCATAGCGTGGGGCTGGCAGCGAATGGCGTGTTGAAGTGTTGGGCTGTGGTTGGCTGGTTACACGCGCCTTTCCCGAATAGGCAACATAAGTGCCCCACGCCACGCAACACAACCGCACAGAAAATGGGGAGGCGGCGAAACCTCTCAACCAGGGAAGACGAGAATTATTCCAGCCTCAGGAATTCGGTGACGTGAAACGGAGAGAATAGCGGTGGTGACGAAATTCCTTAGCAGAAAGGGGTATAGCTGAGCAAAAATTAGAAATATCCGGGCAAACTAATGATGCAGGGACTAATAATGCTCTGCATGGCATTCGGAATTCGGGCGGCTTTTTGTGATGTCTCTGGGATTTGGGAGCTTATGCAGGCAGCTCCATTGTGCTAGCACGATCGCGAGCAGATGGAGCTAAGCGTGTTTTGGTGATGCTTCACAAGACTCAATGCTGACCCTTGTCCTACTTCGGATGGCTATATAGGGGTAAAGTACTTATCGGAAAACTTTTTCGGAAAACTTTTTATGTTCACGTCGGGCCGTTCACAAAAGCGCGTGTGGTACGTGATGATTTCACAATTGCAGCACTAATATTTCCATTAACGTAGGATTAGACAGGCAAAGCCTTCACAAAACTGCAGAAGAGAGACGAGAACATCAATAGCATAGCAGAGTAATATACTAGTTAGTCAGTTAATGTCAAATAAATCATCACAAAAGCAGGGCGCCAAATATCGCTATTGTACAGGATATCACAGCGAAAACGAAGAAACCAAAAAAGCAAAAGCGACTGCACGCAGGTAAAGAAGATGCTGGTATCTTGGTTCAGAAAACATTAACTCCGAGATCCCTCCCATATACATTAAATATACCCAGAAAGCGAAAGAATGATTCCCAAACAGGGAATCAGTGGATAGAAATGATACAAAACCAAGATAAAGCAACGCGGATAAAGCAGAACAGATGGTATCAGACGAGTAAATAGCAGATATGGCGCCGAATTCAAAACGTGGATCAAAATCAATAAAAGACAGCAACATCGAAACATTAGGTAAAAGACTTTTTGTGTAAAAATATCTTTTGTCTTTCCCCAGTCTTTTTTGAGAAACCAATTTTTTTCCCAGCTAGAAGAAACAGTGTTAATTTTGTACATGACCATATTGAATGGAAAATAAAAGTATGTATGGACCCTTCTTAAGAAATATAAAGGAATCGCTGATGAAATGAAAAAAATCCGCATTAGCGGATTAGGAGGAGAAAGGGAAGTAAAACCGGTCAACGAGGAAGGAGGTGCCGAAGAAGGGGGAGGGAGGAGTTAGGAGGACGAAGTCCCGCTATCGTCGAAAATGATCATAGCGTGAAGTTGTGATGTCGAGTTAACGTTCGTAGAAATAATGAATCAAGGAGTCGTTACGCTTTCGTTCCAGGAGCCGTATTATTCGTAGTTGGTACAGATTTTCCATCAACAGACTTTGTGGTCTTACCCTTGAGGGCGTCACCCAACAAATCCTTAGCGCAATAGGCGAAGCCTGCAGTGCAGGCGGTCATAACCATAAACATTCCGAACCAGGTAGAAACACAGAGGAAGAGGAGAAGAGGCATGAGGAAGAATATACCAGCAAGGATGCCCAGTTGGACCGGGGTTTCCTGCTTCATAATCCAGGTAATGAGAGTGTCAAGAACACTGAGGACACCTTCGACCGGGAGGCTAGGCTTTTGAACCGAAGTGAAAGATGGAGAACGAGAAGAGCGACCGGATGGGATGTGAACTCTCATGGGAGTAGAAGTTGGTTCATCGTTGATAAGAGTAGAGAAGTCATTTGCCTTGAACACGAAGTCCATTTCCTCGGGGACGACTGGTTGATGAAGGGTCATCCACTCACGGTACTCTCTCAAGCTCTCGTTCGTCGCTCCAGGGAGTTCATTGAGAATCTTGGAGTAAGCGGCCAACGCATTATTGTACTGCTGAAGTTTAACGAAGATAGCTCCCATGAGCTCCAAGCGACGAGCGGATCGCTCATCAAGAGGACCAGGAGCACGGTGACCGGTCTGGTTAAGGCCTCGGCGGGTTCGCAGACCAGCCCCAGCTCCGTTTCTCTGCTCCGCATTGTCAAGGCTTTCAAGAATCGACTCGAGCTCGCAAATCTCATCTTGAAGGTGGAGCAAGATGCGGTGGTTGAGGTTGTCGAAACGACGATACATAGCAGAGTTTGGAGTAGCAGCCAAGTGATTGGACAAGTGAGGATATCCAAGGGCAACTGGGATAGTAGTCAAAGCAACATTCTTAGACAAGAAAGATCCAGCCACAGAGGAGTGTCGAGTAGGAGGACGAGATTGAGCACGGCATGGCTTAATAGCTGGAGGACTATCTTCAGGCGTAGGAAGGCCATGCTTTTGCTTGCTGGGAAGGCTGGTATTGATAGATGGTGGTTGACGGGGATGGTTTTGCTCCACGCTGGCTTCAGACTTGATATCTGCCTCAGAAAGTGGTTGCATACGGCTGCTAGCAGCGCTAGTAAGCTTGGCCGACGAGGTATCTGAAAAGTTGGAGCTAAACATTGGTTGCTTGTTGGGAGTGATCGTGTTGCGACGTCGAGTCTTTGCCGGTTTGGCCCAACTTTGGTCATCGTTACCGTCTTTTCCGAGCTCGAACTCCTCGCGTGGAGGGCCCTCTGGGATCCTGTCAGTTGGTGGTCGGGAACCGCCCTTAACGCTATCCGTATCCGCCCACTCGGCAGTCCATTGACCGTGGATGCTATTCCTCTTATTTGGGGTTCCAAATTCCCCAGAGTTCGGTCGACGCTTGGCATACTGTGGGCTGGCAGATGGGATGCTGCGTGGCTCTTCATATTCTGGTTCCTCTTGATGATGGTACTGGCCTTGGTCGTAGTATCCGTCGTAACCTTGGTAGTACTCATCGTACCCAGGTTGGTTATAAGCCATGCTAAGGTTGCTAGGGGCATGTTGTCTGGCGTTCATGTGGTTCCATCGCCCACCAAGAACAGTTGTGGCCATTTCAGAGACATTCGAGTTAAGCATGGATCCAAAGTTAGGCGAGTAACTGCTGACTTGGCTACCACCGAAGCTCTTTCCATAGGCACCATTAAGGCTAGAAGTTGGTGGTGGTGGGTCTTGGCCGCGCATGTTGTACTGGGGACCTGGACCATACATCGAGTTTCTTTGTTGTGGTGGAGCTTGTGGTCGGTAAGGCTGGTGTTGGTGTGGATGTGGGTATTGTTCCTGGAAGCCTCTTTGAGGTGGCGGTGGGTGTGGAGGGTATCCGGCGTACATGTCGTGTGCCGCTTGTGGGGGAGGTGGTGGGGGAGCACGTTGATTGGGTGGCACGCGCGGGCGGCCGCGATATGATGGCGGTGCTTGCGGTGAAACGTAAGAAGAGTAGTAATCGTCCTCGTGGTATTCCTCGATCTCGGTTGCCTCAACGGTTGCCTGCGCTTCCGCAGCAGCAGCAGCGGCTGCTGCTGCCCGACGAGCGTGCAAGGATTCCTTGAAATTGGATTTTTGCGGAGTGTGGACCATAGCGTTGTCGTTGGCTTCGGTGGGGAGATTCTTGTAAGGGTCAGCGATGGGAGGCATTGGTGGAGCAGCCTGAAGAGTCGGGTCTGTAGGTACAGGTTCGGATGTCAAGTAGGGGTCGTAGTGCATTGGGTAGGCACCGTAAGCGCCGTAAGACTGAGGTGAAGAGAAGTAAGGATCCTGGGGGTGAGAAGGAGTGGCCCTTGGAGGAGCTGCAGATGTCGGAGTGGTCTTCTTGGGGCTGGCTGGCTTGACTGGAGTTTTTGGACGAGGTTCTGGAGCTGGAGCTTGTCGCGGAGGGGCGGGAGCGGGTTCAGGAATCTGCGCAGAGACATCGGATGCTGCTTGGTGTTCCTCCTCGTGAGCAGCTTCATCTTCCTCACCTTCGTCGAGATATTCGAAAACGCTGGCGTCGAGTCCTAGGCCAGCAGGGGCACCTTGTGCGACACCAGCAATGGCGGTTTGTCGGCTACCGCTGCTCGAGAAAGAGTTTCTCTTGCGATGAATCGGGTATGGGTAGGCACCATAGGCATCCTGGCCGTATGCATCCTGATCGTATTCGGGACCAGTAACTGTGGCATTAGAGTAAGTGCGACTATGAGCTGGCGGTCGAGCGTTAATGTTAACATTCTTTGTAGGTGGAGCAGCAGACTTTGGAGTCGGTGCTGTGCTGGACGGAGCGAAGCCTTGCTTTTGTTCAGTGGGCTTCATGTCTTCGGAGCTCGAGTCTTCAGAAGTGGCGGCGGAACCTCTCGATGGTGGAGCTGGGGCTTCTGGCATTGGTGACTGGACCTCGTCGCTTACGGAAGCGAAGTATCCATTATTCTGGGTTTGGAGGCCGGATAGCTTTCTAAAATTTGCTAATCTGGAAGAGTCGGCTTCAAGCGACGAACCTGAGGAGCCGGACGACACTGAGGGGGATGATGAACCGGATGAAGCAGAGACTACGGATGAGGGGGCCAGTGGAACTTGCTGGCCCGCCATCTGCGGCTTTTTTAATGCAGGCATGTCTAGGTGGTGTGAGCCTTCGCCCTCGTCGTCCTCGGATATGGAGACGGGCGTAGGAGGCTTATTATGGAAGCCAGAGAGGAGAGAGTCAGAGGGATAGGAAGCACTGGAGGGGTAAGCAGAATAAGATCGCGGGCGATTGGGTTTGGGATTAGGATTAGGGCTAGTCCCCGATGCTGAAGACGAAGAGATGATGTTCTTGGATTGTGCAGCTGCAGCGGAAAACTTTGCAGCAAGGTTAAGATTAAGGTTAGAATGTGAATGTGAATTGGAATTAGCTGCTGACGTAGAGATGCTGCTGCTGATGGGCCCAATCTTGGTATCAATCGGGGGCGTGGTGGATGACGGGCTGGCAGCAGGTGTGGGCAGCGAATGGTTGTTCGAGTTCTTGCTGGAGTCCTTGGAGGATGACGACGGAGGAAGACTCGTCAGGATGTGAGTTGGCTTTTCACTGGCTGCTAACAGGCGACACCCACAAATTAGAAATTAGTTCCAGCGGGACAGCTTATAACTAAAGTGCTATCAGGACACCTCGGGGACCTCAAGCACTGTTTACATACTAACGAGCATGGGCATACATGGAAAGGAGGCTAGGGGAAAGGAAGCTAAGAGAAAAGAGGCAACGGGCAGGAATAAGGCAAAGCGTCAACTGCCACAAGCCAAACCCGCCAGAAGAAATCGAAAATGAAAATGCGGGGCGCACGACCTGGGAAAGTGCAAGTTTGGGATGGCAGTCTAAACCCACGAGCACCGAAGAATGAAGGCGAATCTTCTAGCGACGATACTCAATATGAAAGGACAGAGAGGCGGTTGTCGACACAGTTCCCCTGAGTCCGGAACAATTCACTTCATTCTCGTCAAGTCGTTTTGCTATCTTCCGCGACCGAGCGAGGAACGATTGGAACTGGAACTGGGACACCCTTCGTCGGCTGCAGCAGGGCAAATGCGGACGGGCGAAAATATTTTTCACAAAAGGGAAACCCCAGCCTGCCCATAAAAGTGGTCTGGCGAATGGGAAAACTTTTGGGAAAACTTTTGGCCAATGAGAGCTTGGGCAAGCGCTTGAGCGGGACCAGGGCAGGCCTCGAAAGCTCGAGCCAGACCGACTGACCACAAACTTCTTTTGCCCTTTTTTTTTTTCCTTCGTCCTCTTTCTCGTTTTTTCTGTGGGAAAAAGGTAGAAAGAAAAAAAAAAAGATTGCAACAGACTAACGGGTATGGACGAGGGCCCCAAACACCCATTAAACTAATTAATAGTCATGCTGCATGCGTCTGCAGCTAGAAAAGCTCGACAGCAAAAAGTGGATCGTGGAAGAATGCAACATGACAAACAACCATGCCCGTTAGAACCAGCTGCATGGTCCGTCACAAGCTGATAGGAAGGAAAAAAACCACAGACTCAAAATCCAAAAACAGAAACCAGTAAGGTAAACATGCGATAGCCACACCATTGGACGAGAAAGACGTCTGTAAACAAACCAGAGGCAGAGACGTGGTGATATGTAGATATGACAATAACCTCAAAGAGAAAACGTATGCTTGCTTACCGAATCCCTGTCTTGTAGCCTCAGACATAGACATAGTCCTAATCCTTCCCTGCGGTTGTTGGCGCTTCTCAGAAGTATTCACCGTCAACGGCGGGACTCCCAAGCTCCATCTCTTGTTCCTTTCCTTGCCTGCTCCCGTACGACTGTTACCATTATTCTTCTCGTCACTTTTGTTCTTCTTATGCGCTGGCTTGTTGACCCATGTATCTATGCCACCTTTGTTCGGTTTGTGATTTCCAACTGTAACTCTTTCGTCAAGGTTATCCAGTTCATCTTCAGAGTCGATAACCGTCTCTGCCGTAGGATACGGTGGTCGTTGAATATCTAATGTTGGACCCATTTTGAAATATATGTCGTTTGTAGAATACCGGGATGATTGTAAAACAAGAGAGCTGCTGAACCGCGAGCTATATCATTTGATGACGATAGATATTCGACTCAGGTAAAGAACAAAGATATTGTACTAGTAGTTGGTTAGATGTGGGAAAACAGTCATAGACCACCCAGATAATATCTGAATAAAATGTCGAAAAATATTTGTGTATCTTCTCGGCTTTTCCCGTAGTCTTTGTCTTCGTTGATCTTCTCTTTCCGGTACAACCGCTGGTACTACTGTGATGTCGACGGCGATAAGGCTATGCAGCACAAAGGCTGAAATATGGAAGTGGAAGATAAAAATGATCTTGCACCTTCTGGAGGTTAGAGGAATAAAAAAAAGATCTAGAATTATAACAGGAAGTAGAGGAAACAAGAAAAGCAAGGGAGGGGGGTACGAAAAGATATTAACCTTGTGCTTCCCAACCAAAGGGGTACAGACACTTTTCAAGGTATGTATGGAGTTTGTTTTTCAAATAAGGTAAACTTCACGTCTATGGGCGGCCGATTATTCAGTTCGCAGAGCGCAGATGAAAATAAGAAAATGTAGGTATTTTTTGCAGGTGTGTGGGTGTGTGTTCACCGGCCGTGGGGCTTGGGCGCAAAAAGCACGGAGGGGTGTGGTTGAAGAACGGATCACAGATTAAAGATCCTTGACTCGAGACCAAAAGACCTTCAAGGTCAGCCCACCACTGTCCACAATTCCTTTCCCTTGTGCTTTTGACTCCCAGGGAGAATTTGTTTTTCTGGGCCACACTTCGTCTGATATTCTGAAAATAGACGATTTCTCTTCCGCTCCTTCTTCGGGTAGGTGCCTGCTTGTGTCGAGGACTCCACAATTAATCCACGAGAACGACTTGTGTTATATTCTCGGTTCGTTCGCCAATTAAGTATCGCAACCTATGGGAGAATTATTTTTTCGTTGGCAAACACTGACATGTGGTTTAAGGAAGGAGCCTCTCGATAATTGGACGTAGTGTATTAAGATCTCTAAAAATCTTAAGAGTTAAGATTGATAAAGAAGGACCATAGAAACTATTAGCCCAGGAACCCCGTGATTCTTAACGACCGAGGTTTTGAATGAAACCTTCGAACGGCAGGAAGCGGCCTGATATTTTATTTCACATTCCTCATTACACACGAGGCTTTTATCCGTTCAGCTTCATATATTGCCGGCCGCGATTACATCTCACGCCCCTTAACTCTGCGCACGGTACATGGACGGAACATTGAAAACGGCCGACATACATACACACACATAGATCTCATCAGGTAATATATGATCCCCTGGGCCGAGGCCTCTGTGCCGTGTTGCGAAATAATCGGTAAGGATGTGATAGTGTGATAGGAGGCAGGATTGCCCCTCCCCCTCCAATATGGTGCCTGATAACTGGGGTTTCTTACTGCTCGCGTAAAAAGTGGCTTGTCCAAGGCCCCTCTAGATCAATATCTATCGCAAATAAGGCGGCCCAGGAATGAATTCAAGTCAAAGACGAAAAAATCCCGAACGGTTTCTCCTGAATATCCATGTTCATGTCGCAGTCGCAGGTGGAGTGCGCTTCATGAGTCGCAGCGTCGTGATATAATCACAAGCTGTCAAAACATGATGATATTATTTCCCGGGTTCTGGGGAAACAAACAACATGAAATGCGCAGGAAGCAACAAGCTCACATAACATTACTTGCGCATACATAACATGGACTTTTGGGGGCTTTCCTTTCGATCATGCTCGATCAACATGCACCTACGCGCGGCTGCCTTAGTACCCTTCCGGTACCAGTACCGGTACATGCGCAATGTCAAACGTCCAATTGATAGCGCCCTCTTATGATGCCTGGAGTCGCAAAAGTCTTCAATACTTCGCCGCTGAAGCCTCCGTCATGGGACGCCGATTTCAAGTGCATTTGCTTGCGGCCTTTTGGTGTCATGAGGTGGCTGATCCACAAGCCGTGTGAGTGGGGCCCCCAAAGAACGCCTGAAGGGAAGTTCGTTCTTGCCCGTCGATGGTCAACCGTTGTAAGTTCTCTCACGTCGTCTGACTTGTATGTGATTCGTCAACAAAGCAGAAGCTGCATGAAAACATGGATCTGCCGAAACACAAATTACCGGAGCCCATTGGCTAGAGCAGGGATTGCAGCAGTCCCAGGCCAATTTCCGATCCTGGAACGTGCTGATGATGAAAAAAGCAACAGCTTAACGACAGAAGGGCAAGACCTTTTGGTGCGCTTCCTTTCACTCGCCTGTCGCAGACTCGAAAAATAGAACTCCACCCAAATCCTCACAGACCACTCAGGTCAACGCATGCAAATGTGGGTCGGGAACATGATATCATTCAGCCGCCGTTCCGTTCTGCTTATGCCTGCCGTCTCTGGCGAACGGTTTTACGATCGCAAGAGCGAAAGAGATCCATAACCGACCCGTGCGCTCGTTCCCAATTATGCGAACGGGGACCTGCGACAATGGTGAGGATAATAACTCGAAACCTACCTGAAAACAGCAGTTCTACCGGAAACACACTTGAAAATCGGATCATACTATCGATGATCATGGTTCATGTTTGAGAACTATCCAGGCTTGAAGAATGCCTGGAAAACCAAACTGTTGGATTCTGGCCCAACCGACACAAATGCCTTTTTTCCCTTTGCACTCCAAAGGAAAACCCCGGCTTATGTTTTAATCTAATCGATAAGGCAAGTGTCTAACTTGCACCACCGCTAACACCGACGATTGGTGAAAAGGGAAAAAGGGTGGCACGGATCTTTTAGTTGGGCGGTTAACATTAGCCTAGATCCACTGGAATGTGGATCTTTTTGAAAGTCTTCCTCAATCGGCGCCTTCCAACAGGAGGTTAGAATTTGAATACTTTTTTTTCCTTTGTGGCGCTGCAATCACACTTCCCTTTCTGGTCAGCAAATCTGGAGTAACGGCTCGAGTATCCGATCCGACGCTCTCGTTAGGATCTGGCATAGATAACCTTCTTCATGGAGGGGTGGATGGTGGTGGTGTGGGGTGAGTAAACCGTCTATCAGAATTTCATCAGCCTGCAGCTGCCCGAATGGGCAAGCTTTGACCTCTCAAAAACTGAGACCTTCGAGCCTCGTAAGCCTTGAGGGAGACTTCGAAAATAGAAAACCAAAAAAAAAATGTCGCTACCCATTCCTCGGGTATTCGATTCCACATGGGCCCTCGTCGTTCATGCATAAACCCTCTCAAGAACAAAAACATCCTAACCGTTATTCGGACTCGGATAAAAACTCAACAGGAAGTTAAGACTACAATCCTTCTCTTGGAAGAGCTCACATGTGGAAGTTGGAAAATTCATGCTTCATGTACCCCGTAAGGCCGCCTATCACCAACCTCTTGTTATCGTGATAGAACGGCAAGCTCTTCGATAGGTATGTACCTAGGTAGGTATGGTCTTCTCAAATGCAAGATCTTTGAATGCGTCTATATGCATACTCTAGACTCAATTCGATATATGTAGTAAAGTATTTGCAATATGATCACCTTAATTAATTTTACTTTGTCATAAAAGTAATGTTGGAAATCCCCAGGGATTTCTCCGTTGCAGACACACATGGTGGGATACGAGAACTGCGTCCGGAACACAAAATGTTATCATTTCCCCCAAGAATTGTGATTGGAAATTTAAAACAAACCTTCTATCGTATCAGTCTACAATCGACGACTATCAAAAAAACACCCTGGTCCTTTTTCAGCTCTTATCCTCCACACGCCAAGCTGCATACCAGAGAAAACACCTCTTAGCGCCACAAAATTGGAAATTATAAGCCTGTTCGTTACAATTCTCAGCCCACCACAGGAAAGAAGCGAAATTAAACATCGTCGGTAGACGATATTTAACCGAGACGAACCACGGTGGTTTGTTCGATAACCCCACGAAAATGCTAAAGCAAACCACACTATACCCTACCCAACAAAAAACAAAACTGACACAAAAGGAAATTCGATACCGTAAACCACCCTAGAACTGGGTACGAGACATAACCCTAGAACCACCCTCACCGATTCCGGACTTTGGCTCAAATCCCACATGGCAGTAGGCCTGGAATCGAAATCTCGCTCAGATTCTTTTTTCGTCACGAACGACTTAGCCCACATTATAAGCAAGGGGATCCTTAGTTACTATGATCCCGGAACTTTACAGACGTCCTTGTCGATAGCCTGCCCATCTTCCCTTGCCTGCCTCTTCCTAAAATCACGTCGCATATAATTGACATCTATCGTTAGTACAACTATCGGCGAATGGCGAGATGCAGTCAGATGATGGATGAAGTAAGGGGGTCTATTGATCGATGGCGTAAGTTGTAATCTGGATGACATTCGGATTCGATGCAGTGTAGTAGAAGAACCTAGCGTGATAGGCATCACATCGGAAGGATCGGATCGGTGTATACCCGGTGCATTACATTACATTATAATCTGCGCTAGAAGTTCTACAACCCTCGGCCGTTGTTCGAACATGTTCGTTGTTGGTATGTTTATGCGATAGCTAGGCCTACAAGGTTGACAAGGTTTTAACGTCACTTGCAACTTCAGGCTCGATTCTAGGCTGAGAGGGTTTGTTATACCCACATAACAGGCAACAAAAAAACCGTTATGTGGTATAACAAACATATTTTAACTTGTGATATAGTCAGCAGGCTTCTTTTGCTTACGGTATGTTGTGGAGATGAAAATGCGGCACAGAATGAGGCTTTTCAAGGGTGGTACATGTACAATGGTAAGGAAAGTCAGGCAAGATATTGCTTTTGAGTATTCGGACTCGGAGAGCTCAGGTCGTAGATCCTACGGTAGGGCTGAGATGTTTGATACGAAATAGTTTTGAACGCGGAATATGCATGCGACTGCGATAGAGCGGCGAGGGCAAGTAGATGGTTCTTGTGACAAATCCGGAGGTACCCGGTGTATCGTTGATCCGCTTTTGTTTGCATATGCATCGACAAAGTACGTTGGGAGTTATACCGTGTCGACGAGCTCGGTGGTCAGATTCGCTAGCGGTGAGCCATCATCCTAAATTATGTGCCGATGTGATCTCGAAGGGCTTCTAGACATAGCGTTATCGGTTTCCCAATCGATGCCTGAAAACGGGTAGAGGCAAGAAGTCGAGGTCTGTGCAACAGGCTAGCCGGGTTGATAGATGGAATTGTCCTTGGTCTAGAGGTCTATCACAAACTCAATCTCAAAGAAATATAGTGATTCGTATACATCTACAGTACTTAGGTTTGGATGCTCGGATCTCAGAATAACAGGCTAGCAAGTCTTCAGCTCGGATTCAATGTCTTGCTTTATTTTTTTAAATTAACGTTTATCAAATCTGAGACTATGCTTCGGCTTCTGCTACTACACAGTCTACAAAGAAGTAACCCGAGATTACATGTGAATCTACGATTCGTCTCGAGAGTTTACATGGCCTTTAAGACATATAATGCACAGTTCACGTATGTTATCCGGATATGTTATGATTCAATTAAGATTCGTATTTGCCAATTGGCTGTTAACATCTGTTGGAATGTTCGAGAGAGCTGCAGCTGCAATATTCAACCACGCTACTTGCATTACTACACTACCCATAGTACTGCCTTTACCGGAGGCACAAGAGCTAAGCTAATTCACATGAACGGAAACGGTGTAATGACCTTGCAAGACCATAATGACCGGGGACTTCAGCGTAAAGATCGAAAAAAGTTATCGTGGGCCGAATGTGAGATGTTGTAGCTTCAGAACTTTGTGTTACCGGAAAATGTGTTGCGACGCACTTCAGCTCTTAACCAAATTGAGAAATGCAACATGTGTAACCAGAGTTCAACACGCTTTTCAGCGCACGTCGTCGCCGGCATGCTCAATCTCGAAGGTATCTAACACGTTGCCCGCGTGGGGGACGTGATAGAAGTATAATTGGACCTAAAAGCGAAATGGAAGAGGAGGGTGATTCCTCTTGCTTTTGAAGAGTATGGGCTTTTCGAATGTGAGAGCTTCAGGATCGTGCTGGCTTGTCTTAGAACGTTTACGGGAACATGCCACTCAGTGTGTACACGTGTATCTACTCCTTAAGGTGTGGTGAGGAAGCCTAGGTCACTAATGAAGAAATCTATGGAACCAATAACTGTAAACAAGGCGGGTAATACGGGGAGAAACTGGATTGGGTGTCCTTGCCTGTGTATGGGGGGCTATAAGTGGATAACGGAGTTGAAAGCTGTGAAAGGACGAAGATTGAACACATGACAAAATGGAAGGAACACACACCAGATTGACTTGAAAACACCTACCTCTGCTCAATATGCAAACTATTAGAGGACACTTGAAAGAAGGAGATTTAGAGTACTTAACTCAAGTTTTCAATAGCTGATCCTGTTCTCTGCCCAGGCTTGTGGACGTGTAGGGCGAAATGATTCTTCTAGGATTCATGAAACATATTCGTATGACATTGAGATGGGATTTCTTTCTTAGGCATTATCGTGCCTTTTTCTTCTATCTTTCCATATAACCAAGAGCTGAAACCGATATGGAGGGGATAGATATCTATAATTCTCAACTCTTGCTGTAGAATCGATCTTCTGAGAACTAGAACCTGCCAAAGTGGATGACGGGAGTTTGAAATTTATTAAACCCACACTCTAATTTTTCAAATATTGCCACACCAATGGCATACCATCTGTCCAAATATGAAAGATAGAATGAACGATACGCTAAATACAAACACAATCTATGATACACAACCGCCCCCCACAAACCCTCACCTACACCGTAAGAAACCAGTAATAATACCCTACTTCTCCACCATCAAAACATACTCTCGACTACTATGCCCAAACCCAATAACATCCTTCTCCTTCAACTCAAAATACCTCTCCTTCGGCACCTCGCTACCATTAACCGTTGTCCCATTCGCACTTCCCAAATCAATAATATAAGGCTTAACACCCCCTTCCTTCTCCCCGTACTCATTAACTTTAACCACAAACCTGAATTGAATAACTGCATGTTGTTTCGAAGCACTGGGGTGGTCGATGGGGATATCGGCTACTAATCTATCGCGGCCGAATAGCCATGCTGTACGGGTTGAGAGGGTGATTGTTTCTAAGAGATCGGAGGATTTGAAGATGTAGAGACGGTAGGTTAGAGATGAGGGTGGGAGGCGGGCTTCGGAGGGTTCGACGTATTTGAGGACTACGCCGTTGAGACTGTTTGTTTCGGTTATTAGGTGGGTTGTGCGGGAGAAGTTTGGGGCTTCTTTGGGGGGTGCTTCTGGTTCTTCGTCTTCTTTTTCTTTGGAGGGGTTTCGGTCTTTTGAGCGGGTGCGGGGTTTGTGGTCTTTAGGGTCCCGTCGTCGTCGGTCGTCGCGATCTCGATCTCGGTCTCTTTCCCTATCGCGGCTTCGGTCCCTCTCCCTCTCCCTCTCCCTACCCCCGCGGTCCCTGTCTCTTCTTGAACTACCACCGTCTTCCCGTCTTCTATCCCTATTATCTCTATCCCTATCACGATCACGATCATCCCTCCGCCTCACAACCTCCTTCCCTTCCCCCTTCGAACCCCCTCTTCCATCGTCCTTGTCGTCGTCCTCCCATCTACTCCGTTTGCGATCCCCGTCTCTATTTCTATCCCTATCCCTATCCCGTCTATCGTCTTTCCTATTGCTGTCGCGTGGAGAGCGTGAGCGCGCTCGTGTGGGCGAGGGTGAATCCCAACGGCCCATTGGTTGGAAGAAGCGGTGGAGCTGCAGTCGCGTGTGATACGGCAGTTGGATGTATCTAGGTATGTATGGTAGAATAGTTAAACACAAGGTATCGGCAATCGTATCGTCAAAGCTGTCCGCCTTCGGGAAGGGGGGTGGAGCTACGGTTTACTTTTCGTGAAGGTTTTATGATGAAAATGACGTGAAGTTCGTTCGATAAATCGCACAAGGGTTCCCTTAACTTCCACGGCTTGGCACATCCTGTTGGATTTTGAAAACAGAAACACATTTTATTTTTAATTTTGNAACAAAAAAAAATACACATCACAAATTATCAAGCACAAAGCTACCCGGACGTATGCGAAAAGTGAAATTTAAAGGAAAGAATAAATATGAAAATCCAAGCTCGTATTCATAAAAGTAACATGAAAAATAATACCCTTCCATACCCTCCATCCATCCAATTTTTTTTCCGCCTCAAAAGAATGTCGCCTTCCAAGCGCTCCCACAGCGAATAAACTCCGCTTCCAAATGCTAGTAAAAAAAGAGTATCGAAAAAATACAGGTAAAAAGGAGAGAGTGACCGATCCATCGCGTAAACACCATAGAGAGAGAATTAATAGAGCAGAAAGAACCAGTAAGTAGTAGATAGTAGTAATGTCCAGAAGTACATGTGCCCGAAAGACTACTATCCGAAAACAAAACCATAAAAAAACCCAGAACTTCAAAAACAGTGTGTGTAAGAATATCGAAACAGGGCAGCATATGATATGAAGGCTACCTCAATGGTACTCACGCTGACAACGTCGACAGCCTCTAACGGTACAAGGACCATGTGTAACAGTGTACTCTTCTTCGATCTCGGCCTCGGTTTCCCGGCGTCGGATTTGAGTACGTCTAAATGTGCCACGTTGATGAGTTTCCGTCATAGACTCTCGTTGCCAGGTTCCAGCATCATTAGGGGTAGGTGGTTGTTGATGAGCCTGGGGAATACGTCTTTGCATCCAGACTCGAGCATCATGAAACGTGCCTCTTCTCTCGGCATCAATCCTACGCTGTCGCATTATCGCGCCTTCCTCCCGACGAGGTTCGTTTGCAGGCAGCTCCCAGATTCGTGGGCCGAATCTAGGTGCAGGCCGGGAACGCTCCTCGCCCTCACCTCCATTCTCCTCTTCCTAAGAAGAGAATGATTGCCAGGCCCCTCTTTCCTCCTCTACCATTTCAACCGCATCTTCAACTCTTCCACCACTCAACTCAGCAAAGACTCTAAGCCTATCAGTTCCCAACTCAGTATATCCCAACTCGATCAACGATCTAACACATTTCTCGACCGGGTCATCGTCAAATGAAACATTCAAGTTCCTAGCATTAACACCTGTCGCGAATCTACTGTTAGCGGCGTTTGCTCGTTGTTGCTCGTCAAATTCTTCGCTGCTGCGTCGAACGGTCTCTTCGACTTCCTCGATTAAGCGCATTCGTTCCCGCTCTCGGGCCAGAGCGTCGTCAATAGCCGTTTGGCTGGTCTGCCGGGCCAACTGTGGGGGACGAGGGGGAAGAGCTGGGTTTTCCTCTGGGAATCCACCAGGCATGGATGTGAAGCCAGTGGCTCTGCTGTTTCTCCCACCGGGTACGAGAACAGTTTGGGCGCGGCGTGGCAAAAGTGGCTCGGCGAATCGGACGGTCGATGTTGAAGACTGTCTGCTGCGAGTGCTCGCGTTGCTCATTGATGTGGCTCGGTGCAAGTTCCCGGGCAACGGAGGGAAGTCATAATTGGCGCGTGGTGTGAAACTCGTGTCAACCTGGTGGGAAAGGAAGGGGTTTCGGGAATTCTGGCGCGGTTGAACCGGGGTCACATCGGATGTATCCACCAATGGGGCAGCCGGGGTGGATGGGAAGGGCCAAGCTCCAGGGAGACTGGTAGTTGGGGCTGCTGAAGAAAAATCGGAGAACGGATTAGATGGTTCGGGATTGGCCTTGATAGGAGGCAGGGCGGCTGATAAGGTTGAAAGATCATCAAAGGGGCTCGCAGTGTTCAGGGTGGGGAGTTGTGGCTGTGGGGTCGGGGTAGAAGAAGTCGACGGCATAGGCCACTCCCTTTGGAGCTCAGACAAGGACGGGAATCTCTTCATTGCCTCGGAGCTTTCCTGATCGGCGGAGTCGGCGGCACGGGTTTGCTGCCAGGGAGATAACCATGGTTGGTTCTTTCCGAAAGAGTCCGTAGTCGTACGGGACCTCCTGAGCCCCGGGTAATGGAATTGGGGTACCGTATTTTGGGACTCCGGGGCCGGGCTCTTTGATGCCGAAGACATGCTGGATTCAAGGTCGACCAAGACGACTCTTTCGTGGGCGGAGGCCGGAACCTCAGGACCCTCGTTTGAGTCCTGGAACTCGTCCTCACTCTCGCTCTCACTGACTGCTGATGTCGTATCGAGAGGGATATAGCTGCTGTGTCTCCTGTTAAGGAGATTCGGAGTAGACCTTACACCGGCACCGAAGCCTGGAACCACACTCGAGATTGGTGGGAGCGAATTCTCAGCCTCAGGTGCTGGGGATGGTGGACCAGCGGGCAGAGATGGCAATGGTGGGAAGAACTGGGGTGGCGGGGGCGGGAATTCGTGTGGGAAGCCGTAGAAGGGCCTTGGTGGCTGTACCGGCTTGAAGTCCCTGGGAACTGCGAAGGCGCTGCTGTAGTTTGTCGGTCTAGAGTTGACCCATGGATTCTCGAATGGAGAGCTGGTCGCCTTTGGGGGTGATTTGCGAAGCGGCCTTCTCCAGGGCTTCTCGCCGATAGAGCTGTCGCTGATATGCCCACTTTCCTGAGACCGACGACGACGATGTAGGGGTCTGTCGACGCCCTTACAGGTGGTTCGAGAGCGGAACACGCCCCTTCGGGTCTTATAGTCGCGCTCGGAGTCGGACGAAGAGGAGTAGACGGAAGAAGCTGTTGAGCTTTCAATCTCTACAAGACGTCTTCCGGCGTTGATATCCAGACCCGCCATTGCCTCCTGGAGCCTGGAAACGGGAATCGCGCCGTCCCTTTCACTCGTAGAGCCGTGTCCACTGTTCCTGCCGAATCCGGACCATGCTCCACCCGAGCGAGAGGTGGTGGGTTGCTGCCAGCCAGGGCTATGGCTGGGAGGATGGGCATGCGGATGGTAGAAGTGCAAATCTACGGGGTGATAGGGAATTGGGAGAGGGGGTGGAGGAGGTGGGCTGTAATGATGATGGGGTGGAGGAGGTGGAGATGGGAAACATCCAGCGTGATGATTGAACATGGGAGGGAACCCGTGGTGAGGTGGAGGAGGCATGTGCTTACCAGGAATTGGAGGTGGTGGGAAATGTCCGGGGGGTCCTGGAGGTCCTGGAGGTCCGGGAGGAGGTAGATGACAGCCTGGGATCGGAGGCGGAGGCGGCATATGGCCGTGTGGGGGAGGTGGAGGTGGAGGAGGCATGTGGTCTCCAGAGTGAGGGGGAGGAGGAGGAGGGAATGGGCCTGGTGGCGGAGGTGGTAATTGACACCCAGTCATTGAGACGGCGGGGAGGGTGTGAGGGGAGACGGGGAACGATCCGGGAACGGATTGCTCCGAAGAGAGAATGTCGGTCTCAGTTGTGATTTTGGTATCATTTGGAACAGTGGGTCCAGTGTCCTCAACGACCTCAGGTGCGTCTTCTGGACGAGATGCGGGTTGCGGAGGGGCCTGGGATTGCCCGCTCAAGTTACGAACAAGCCCACCGGCGAAGCCAGATACGAGGCCTGCGCCATCACTGAATACCTTGCCGACCTCTCGCGTGGCACCAATGGCGCCCTTTCCGATCGCTGATCCTCTCCTTCCGACCTCTTGAGTAACCATCTGCGTGGCTTTCTTAACCTCCTCAGCTGCTTTCTTAATTTCCTCAGCTGCGCGGCGAGCCTCAGCGCCGGCGTCAGAACCGACATCTCTAAGTTCCTCTCTGATACGCCCAGCATTCTGGACAGCAGCATGGCCGACAGTTTCAGCAAAAGTTCTAAGGACGGCGGCAGGGTGTTGGGGATTGGCCTGTGGATTGCTCGCTGACGTAACTGCTTCAGTCGCTAAAGTGTGCAGCTGTTCAGTAAAGTTCTTGAGCAATTGCTGAACGGCGGTGTTGAAAGCGTCCAAAGTCTCGGCCGGCGACGGTCTCCCGTCGGCGGTTGGAGTCTGTGGGAATGCTCTGGCAGCCTGAGTGGTGGCTTCTTGTGCGACCCTTTGGATTCCTTGGATGACGCTGGTGAAGACGTCGGAGATGAGTTCTACAGGGGTCTTGGGGAAGTCTTCTACGGGTGGTTGAGAGGAGGTAGATGCCTCAGCTGGAGCAGTGTTTAGATCGATAGATGGGATAGGTCTTGGGCTGATCGGCCTGGGACTCAAGCAGCGGGGCGAGCCACCAGCATGACTGACGACCTCATCGTATATCCTGTTCACCTCGGCCTCGAATGAAGCGATGAAGGGTGCTTCTGCGAATTCTAGGGGAATGCGTGGAGGGGGCTCCGGTACATCAACGTGAAGTGTTGGTTTGGAGGAGGACTCGGCAACGGACTCCTTTGGTGGGACTTCTGGAGCGGACTTTGATGGAGGCGCAGTGTAGAGGTCCTCTTCGGACTCTTCAGAAACGGATGCAGCGCGGAGAGTAGGATACTCTACGACGGGAGCTGGTTGCTGCTCAGGCTCAGGCTCAGGCTGTGGCTTTGGAGGAGCAGGGAGAGATCTTTGGTGGATTGGCAGCCAATGCTGGAGACCAGGTAGCCCACCCTCGACATTGAAGATGATTGGTGGCGGTGGAGGCGGGAATGCCATGACCTCCAGCCATCTTGAACGTAATTCGATTCCAGAGCCCACCTATCAAGGAAATATTGTTTAGTATATTTTATTTGAAAGCTGATTGAATTTTTTTTTTAATTCACAGAACATACTCTTATGACCTCCTCGTCGTCTTCGTCGATGTAGCAAAGGACAGCGTCCGGGTGTTGCGTAATCAGCGCATCGTACTCGGAACTTGAGATGGTAACGGAACCGGCCTCATGAGATGGATTTGATGATGGTAGACCACGAATCTGAAAGGTGCTTGTCGTCGGACTCCTCGGACGGGCAGGCGACCGGGGCCTGGAGACCGGCGATGAAGGTCTCGATGGCATGGCGGCGGTAGTGTGGTGGTGGTTGTGGTGTTTGTCTGTCAACCAAGCAGAGGTGCAACGACTGGACGGGTCTCGCTCGCCTCAGAACGAGGCAAGTCGGTTAGAAATGAAAAAAACGATGCGAGCAGGAATATGCCGATGAGGAAAACAAGGCTTGATCAGAATTAGGGTAAAAAGTGAAGGCGGTTCTCGATGGGAACAGCGGGGGTAATCGAGAGGAAGTGATGATGATGATGAGGGAGGTATTTTGGGGGAGATGAGAAGGTGTGGAGGAGAGGGAAGTTGAGTTTCGTTCGTTGGATTGGAGAATTGACGGGCCAGAAGACGCGGGGCACGACAGCTTAAATATCACACACACCGACAGGAAACTGGACAGGCGAGCTACGTGTAAAACGGATTAAGAGAGGATCTTACCAGACGACAAAAGTGCAGAATACTTTTTTGGGTGAACGGATGCAAGGTGGCGTGCAGGACAAAAAGAGCCTCCGCTATAAAAGTCGACTCTACCTGGAGGAAAGTTGTAATATAATAAATTGTCGAGGCCTTTGGAAGGGAAGCTAGAGACGGGGAAGCGATGAATTTAAGGAAGTCGAGATCAGGCAGGCCAGACTATTACGAATCCCGCCGTCGTAAGCCCTTTTGCAGGCGGTTTCAGGGTGAAGTTCTGTCCGGAAGGGCTACGGCCGCGCGTACAGAGTTATAGCGACGGTCCAGGTACTTACATACCAGCCGCAGTCGCCACCTTCACTGCCACCGCGCATAATTTTGGCATTGGAAACGTTATGATCGGATAATGGCCATCACGCTCGAATGGTATATACTGTGGGACTCGGGGATGGGGAACGAACATATTGAATTTATATTGAATTACATAATCGACGGGGTGTGCTAGCTAGCCGTTATATGCTTAGATTTGGCGGGACCCCGGTGCTTTCCCCCAGCATCCGTAGGACATATGTATGGAGAACATGCATGGGTCGTGACAGCTGTTTCTAACTGATTCTGGTGAGGGCCTAGCTAAGGTCGACTCTACCCTTGCACCAGATCAGAGCATAATACCTCTTTACCGACCGACACTCTGCTAACCGTCGAGTGTAGTCCATATGCATACTTGCTAGATTCGAGGCTAGTGGTAATGTAATGTAAGTATGTATGTATAATCGCACGGATAGTACCGTGCATATATCGACGGTCAATTAAGTGTATGGTCTAACCTGGCCTGGCGGCAGCAGCGACGCCAGGTGGCCGGTTATATTTTTTTTTAGTTACGGCTGTGATATGATAGGAGATAAAAAAACCAGCTAGGGAGTGTTATAGCTAGCACTGGTTAGCAGGCCTGCATGCTCCTACTCGTACTAGCAGTTATGCAATGCACAGCTCCCTCACACACATTCTCGCACTGTATTTTCTATCAATTTTATTCCATTCCCTCTCCTGTGTACCTCCAGCCATCCCTCCATGCCCACTATATACCTATACATCCATCCATCTACCTGTCGATATAAATTATATGGTGAACATTCATTGAGTTGTGAGCGTCAATCAGTTAGTTACTGAGTGGGTCTGAGGGTTTGCAGGGCAACCGCACACCCACCAAAACAAACGTTTTTGGAGCTACGGAGTATCAACCATATCACTACTACTACTACTAGTACATAGTAGCGGCACCTGACAACCTCTGAGAACAGCGACTCCCTGACCCGACTGACCTCACCTCACCTCACCTCAGTTATATTGTATCTCCTCGACATCACCCTCATGAACTCAACCTCACCCTCAGCCCCATAGCACCATGCCCAGCACAATATCCGACGACGATGGGGACCTCTCTCCCATCTCCCCCGTCATGTCTCCCATCTATCCTTCCTCACCGCCCCTTCGCAAAACCCTCCCGTCGCAGCCTCAACCGAAGGAACTACAGCAGTCTCAGCAGCAGCAGCAGCGACCATCCTCCTCCTCCTCCTACCCGTCCAAGGTCTCCAAGCCTACCATCACAATCGAAAACTCCGACGGCGACGACCAATTGAGCGCCCTCGACTCCAACGATGACCTCAACGATGACGACCCTTTCTCCGACGACGAAATACCCGGAAACCACTCCAACCTCTCCCTCCCTATCGATCAACAGAAGGAACTCGCGCAGGTTGAAAGCTCCTTCAGAGGAAGCACTCCTGACCCCTTTCTCCAGCCTAACAACGGCGACGGCGATGACGCCGATTTATCCATAGTGGGCGGTATACGCCCCACCGACCCGAAGCCAAAACCAAAGCTCACCACGGACCGCGCTTCTACCTCTTCTTCTTCATCATCATCTAAGCAGCAGCAAAAGCAGCAGCAGCAGCAGCAGCGCAGTAGCAGGGTCTCAGATATGGCTCCGCCAGCTGCTCCCCCGTCTTCTTCTTCCTACAAATCCAAACAGGACGACCATAAACCCGCCACTAAAGCCAAATCAAGCAGAACCTCCATCGCTTCCTCCACCAAATCAACCAAAAAAGCTGCATCGGTAGCTTCCTCAGATATGCCGGAACTCCCAACCGCCGACGATTCCTTCTCAACCAGATCGGTCCCGGCATCCGACACCCTCGAGTCCTTCTCCAGTCCCACAACAATGGCAAAAGCCCGAGCTATCAGCAGTCAATATACCCCAAAACCAGCTCGGAAATCAGGTCTAAGAAACGAAGTTACATCTGAATCCTCTTCGACCCGAAGACCTCGTCTCAGAACCCAGCGAAGCCGTAGTAGTATCAGCTCCATCGGCAGCGAACGAATCTCAGATGTGGAAGACGATATCAAACCACCAAAGCGAGGAGACAGGGAACGGGAACGGGAACGGGAACGGGAACGGGAACGGGAGCGAGAACGTGATAGAGATAGAGACAGAGACAGAGATAGAGATAGAAATAGAGACGACTTCGACTTCGGCTTCGATGAAACCCGCAGCAGCAGGTCCAACCGCCTCTCCAGCGAACGCTCCATGCGCCGTAACCCTTCGACCACCAGCGTCGCCAGCTCCGTCAACATGAACGCCGCCGTCGAAAAGGTTCTCGAAGATCTAGACGAAGAAGGCCGCTCTGACTCCGGCGAGGAAGACGACGACGCTCACGAATCTGCCCCGGAAACCCCCCGTGCCCGGCCAAACTCCGAACCGATACCCCCGGAAACCCAACTAAAAGATCAAATCCGCAACATCAAAGTCCCCGATACCATCGCCCGTGACTTCCGTAAGCGTGAAGCCTCGAACGGTTCATTCTCACCTTCCAAAAAACCCGGTGGCGGCCGCGGTATGACCCTTAAAGAACAGAGTGGTACGATAGATAAGTTGCAGAAGGAGAATTGGGATTTAAGAATAAAAGTATTTCATCTCAATAACCGCCTTGATAAAACTTCGGAGGAAAGCGTGAAGACCCTACAAAATGAGAATGGGATATTGGCGGTGGAAAATACGCAATTGAAAAGTCATATTAAAACTTTGAAAAAGCGGATTAAACAGTTAGAGAAGACGGGTGATACTAGCAGCACTCGTAACGGTAGTGACGATGCGGATGAGAAAGCTGATATCACGACTTTGGAAACCGAGGTTATCTACTGGAAAGAACAGACGGAGAAGGTCGAAGTCGAGGTTGAGGAACTACGGAGCAAGATGAAGGATAAGGAAAGCCAGTGCGAACGACTTAGTGCAATCGTACGCGGGATGGCCGGTGGAGGAGAGGAAGTGGTATGTAGTATTTTTTATTCATTCATACGATATTAAACCTGACTTTTGACTAGGAAACCCTCCGCGACTTCCTTGAAAGCGAAAGCGCTCGTCGAAAACAGGCAGAAGACGATAACGCCAACCTGCGGCGCGAGGTATGGGATCTCAAGGCTGCAGCTCAAACCAACGAACCGGCTCCGCGATCACGGGGCGCTCCGTCTATCACTTCGGAGAATACTCTCGTCTCACAACTACGTATGGAGAATGAGGATTTACGGCGGGAAGTCAGCGCTCAGTTGTCGATGCTTACATCTCGTAATAGAGAGAAGGAACGTCTGTATCAAGAGATCGAGGAGCTTAAACTGGGTCTGCCGCGGGAGAATACCCAGATCGTTCAAGTCGAGAATTACGACCGCGCTATGAGCCGTGTTAGCAGTAACCCGCAAAACCAGATGGGCGATGCGGAACGTGAAGACTACGAAAACGCCAACGGAGCACTTCGCGACAAGATCTCTGAACACAAGCTTAAGATACAGGATTTAGAAATCGAATTGGAAACCAAGCTCCGTGAGTTCGACAAGGTTATTATCCAGCGACAGGAGTTTGGGGACCTTGCAGCGGAATATGAAGATGAATTGGAGGTTCTCAATGCCGATTTACAAGTCGTTCTCGCCGAACGCAACGAACAGGCCCGCCTTCGCGAGGAACTCGAGCAGGACTTTGACAATCTCAAGGAAGAAGCTGAAGAAGAGATCCAGCGGTTAGAGGAGGAGATCGATATCCGCGCTGGCGAGATGGAGAAACTCGAGGAAGAACTCCGTAATAAGGATGAAAACTTCGGGGCGCTCCAGGAGGAGATGCGGAATTTGAGTACTGTCGTTGTGAGGATGGAGGATGCGCAAGCAGCCGGGCAAAACCGGATTTCAGAGCTTGAGGCGGAGTTGACGAAGAGCCAGAGGGTTATTAATGATAATGAGGTGGAGATGACGTCGTTGGAGAAGCAGATTCATGATCTGACGACAAAGAGTGAGAGGTTGGGTGTGCAGCAGGAGAGTGCACAGGGTGAGATTGCGTTCTTGAGGGAGGAGCAAGATAGTGATAAGATTAAGATTGGGCAGTTGGAGAGTGCTATGCAGTCTTTGGAGGAGGCGTTGAAGGATGAGAAGGAGCGGTCGAGGAGCTTGAGTGATCGATTGTTAGAGGAGAGGAAGTTGATGGATGAGACGAGGAATTTGAATAAGGCGGAGATGGAGAAGCTGGTAAACGATAAGAACCAGGAGATCCTTAACATGAAGGAGGCCGCCAGACAACTTAAGAAGAATCTGGCTCGTCGCGAAGCTGAAGTTAGGGACTGGAAGGAGAAACTTAGCCAACTTGAGGATTCGATTCGGGATGCAGTCGGTGATCTTGCTGCCAACAAGGTCGATGTGCTTAAGGCGGTTGTTGCGCTACACCAGGAGCTTGAGAAGCGCATGGAAGAGATTGGGAGGATTAAGGCCGACCTTGCGGACAAAGACCGAACACTCAAGGATCGTGAAGCTCTCATGGAGAATACGGTACGCCCTCTTTACACGACTTTCTCTTTCCTTTTCTTTTTTGAAGTTTGAATATTTACACGGGGTTATGCTATAGGCTCTCGAAGTCCGTCGACTCACGGATCTCCTTGAGAAAGAAAGGCAAGGCCGCAAAGCTGACAAGGCCGTCGCCGATGACCTCCAAGCCAACCATGAAAAGTCCCGACGACTCGTCGACCAGCACCGAACACAACTTGCAGACCTCGAGAAGTCTCGTACCAAGGACTCGAGAGCCTTGTCACAGCTCGAACTGCAATACAAGGAACAGCTCGCCGAACGTAACTCGCTACTTGTTCAGCTGTGGATACGCCTTTCCGCTATCTGTGGGGCCGAGTGGGCTGACAGGAATAAGCTGGTGGGCAAGGGAGGGGCTGTTTTATCTGCTGATGCTAGTGTTAATACTCATATTTCCGGATTTTCCAAGTCGATTCTTGCCGCAGCGAAGAATTTGGAGACCGTTTTGACGGGATTCAAGACGAGGATACGCAATATTGAACGGGATTTGTGGAAGGAATATGCGTAAGTTGTCCCTGCATGCTAGCTCCGGGCTGATGCCTGGATGATTCGATAGTTCCTAGTTTCTGCGTCTTCGGTTGTGGCTTTTTTGGGATTCGGTTCCCTTTCTGGCAATTGATGATGGGCTGGTTTACAAGGGTGAACGCTGACCAACATGAAACGTGCAGTGTTGTAGAAAATACGCTAGAAACCCGAACCCGCAGGCTTGAACGGCTGGAAGCTATGGTTCGAGATGGAGTCGGCGAACAATCATCGATGCGGAATGAAATCACCAAGCTGAAGACTGAAAACCGGTTGCTGAAGGTATGTACTTCTTCTTCATCCCTACGTAGAGGTTGTGATTGGATGGGTTCTTCTGCATATTTTGCTGGGATTACTTTTTAGCGGCTGAAGGTAGTCTTTTTTTATATGCTAACTATTTTTATTTTAATGTTTTATGTAGGCGGAACTTAATGTGGTCCGATTACAGCCATCCAAGTTGCCGGTCCGAAGTGGTATTAGCACCGCTGCATCCCGGGATAGCTTGTCCGCTGCAGATAACTCTGTAGTACACCGAGGCTCGCCCGATCCGCCCGGGGACACTAGTCTCGCCCTGAGTAATACGATAGCCTCTCTGGACGATGTTACAGACGAGAACGAAAGACGGTGGATATTACGATTACGAGAGTTAGAGAAACGACTCAAAGCCGAACGTGAAGCCCGACTGCTCGATCGAACGGGGGCAAAGGCACGACTCGAAGAAGCAAGGAGTGAAAGAGAGGCGTTGAAGAAGGAGTTGGAACGAGAACGAACGATTTCGCGACTCGATCGACACGATGAAGAAGAAGAAAGGACGACAAAGCGGATGTCGATGATTCCGAAACCGAAGGCTAGTGGGAGTGGAGGAAAGAGCTCATCGAGGGATATGAGTGATGATATTGGCGGGAATGGGCTACTGGCACCGCCGGATGACGAAGATGTACGTTCGTTGATCGTGCGCGTTGAACGTGAGCGTCGAGGGGATCATAGAGCTAAGAGCCGCGATCGACATAAAAGCCGCGAAAGGCGAAGCAACAGGGATACGCCCGACGAGCTGTCGCCGTCGTCCTCGGGGCAGCATCGAGATCGAAGTCGAAACCGTGAAGCGGGGGGAGCGTCAAGATCTGATTCTAGAGTTAGAGATCGGGGGGATAGAGATCGGTTAAAAGAACGGAGTGTGAGCGAACGGACGAGTTCGAATAGATCTTCCATGAAGCGACCTGGGGATCCTGCTACCACGTCGCAGAATAAAATGGTTACTATTATTTCGAGTATTGATGAGTTGAATGCTAGGATGGAGAGGGGGAAGAGTCCGGCGGCATCGAAGAAGGAGAATGCGCTTTCGCCGAGGAAGTTTTTGGGAGGGTTTTTTGGAGGGAAGAAGGATGAGTAGTTTTTTTATCTTTCTTTCCTTTTGATGATATGATTCCCTTGTTTGAAGCGTCCTTTCCTCTTCTCTTCTTCTTTTTCTTCTTCAATTGGGGATTCTTTGTATATGATCCCATTGCTTTTGATTCAACCTCGGCGTGGCCGTCCTTTTTTTCACTTCTTGGAGGACCTTTTTGCGAACTTGGGCGACCTTTTTTGGAGTTTCTCTTTTTTCTGACGATGAAAGGGCATGATGCATGATGAGTATTGGCCTTCATGAATTGAACACTGAAGATTCTCCTCTTCTTTTTAAATTTTTCCTGGTTTTTCTATTTTGCGGGTTTTTAATTTTTCCTGATACCGATGCAAAAAAAGATATCCTGTTGCTTCTAGCTTTTGAAATTTTTATCTTTTGTTACGCTTATTGTAATAAATTCTATTTTATACATGATCGAATGGCGATGTGTGTATATATTACCCACTTATTCGGTACCCCAGCAGCGAGAGCCAGCGGATTATATGCAAGACAATAACATTTTCTATAATGACTACTTAGGTAAGTAGTTATATCTTGAGCGCCCCCAAATGAGTTGAAATATACGGCAACCGAAAGGGGGACAAAGACGACAAAGATCTAAAACCCCTCGAGCTCTCTCCTCTTACCTACACAATGCTCACATGTGAATACGAAGTCCAATTTTCTTTAGCTTTTAGCTATGAAATGAAAGTTTTTTTTTCTCTCTAGTTTTTGATCGACAAGTAGAAATTCGTCTTCCAAAATTAGCCCGAGGTATCGTTCTTGTCGAGGATCGGCTTAGCCCTAAGCTTAGGTTTCACAATCCAACAGACTACAACACGTTTATTCACACGGGTCACGAAACCGCACTCCCCAAGACATATAGTTTACATACTTCCTCGACAGAGGGTTGGGGGACGGAAATACGATCAGCCGTTTTGTTTGTTATGTTTATTATAAGCTACACTCGCGTTTGCACTTTGGGAATTACGAATCGGAAAAGCTTTCGTTGATGGGTGATGAATATAAAATAGTAGTAGTAGTAAGGAGAACCACTGCCGAAGAAGAATCAGAAGAAGAATCAGAAGAAGAATCAGAAGAAGAATCAGAAGAAGAATCAGAAGAAGAAGGAGAAGGAGAAGGAGGTGGAGGTGATGGTGATGGTGATGGTGATGGTGATGGTGATGGTGTGGTGGCTATGTCACTGTCAATGTCGACACCAACGTCGACATCGATGTTGATGTCAATGTCGACCTTGATATTAATGTTGATGTTGACGTTGATGTTGATGTTGATGGCACCACGGATGGGATGATGAGGGTGAGTACGTGGACTGTGTCACAGCCAGTGGTGGTGATGGTGGTGGTGATGGTGGTGGGAAGGTGGGAAGGTGGGAAGGTGGTGATAGTGGTGGTAGTGGTGGTAGTGATAGTGGTGGTGGTTGATGGGAGGGTGGTTATGGTGGTGATAGTGGTTGGTGGGAGGATGGTGATGGTGGTGATGGTGATGGTTGGTGGGAGGATAGTGGAGGCCGTGGAATTAAGCAACCCCGGGGGGGCCTCTAATCCAGCCTTCTGGATTATTAGCCTCCCCGCCCATCTTATGGCCCCGCTGGGCCCCATCTCCCGAACCATTAGGAAGTAAATGCAGGCTGTCACCACAAAAACCCCGGTCCAAGCAACCCTCTTCAGGATGGCGCGAAGCGATGGTTTCCACCAGTCTATGGCGGATACGCCGATGATAGCAGAGATGACGAAGGCGGCAGGAAGACGCTGTTGTTCTGGGAGAATTGACCAGCCAGCATAGGCGAACGGGGTGAAGGCCAGGGTGGCACTAATGGTAAGGATGATAGCTACCAAGATTATAAGAAACTTTCTGTTAGCTATATCATTCCGATGGCTGAATAGGATTCCATTGGCAGCATCTCACCCTCTCTTGTTAGAAGAGTGGCCTAGAGCCAATCAAAGATACCCCCGAGTAGGAGTATTATAGACAGGATGATGTCGTTAACGATAAACGGCGTTGAGAAGGGGCCAGCTAAGGCTACCCGGGGTATGAGCACGAAGTAGGGGAGGAAATCTCGGATGATATTCCGGGTTGCTCTAGATCTCCAATTAGGCTTGCTGGATTTTGGCGGCATTTTGGGAGCTGTGGGATCGGGATTCGAGGTTGGAATAGGGTATGGAATATGGTTTTAGGTAGTGGGTAGTAGGTAGAGGAATAGGAGGGTGTGGATTATTTCAGTTCAGAACCTGGTGTTGATGCTGGAGGTCTCTCTATAGCTTCAGCCTGGCCTACAAGCTAAACCGGATATCTAGGGCTATCAGCAATTCTACAGCTTACTCTCCAAACGCTAAGTCTCTATTAGAAGTCATGTTTATATGACTTAGACCTGGTTACTAATAAACCGATACTATACGTATTTGCCCTGACAGATTGTGAAATGAGAGCACCCGTGTGGCCTTAGGGGAAAAAAAAAGAGGGCACTCAAACATCCTGCCTTACATAGCAAGGTGGAATCAATTAGTATATATATATATCAGTACTGCGGCACTAGCGCTACTTATACCTATAATACGAGACTAACTTAGATCTATTCCTTAATGGTTCTATACCCTGAACCAAACTCCGTTGATGACACTGTGCCCAAATCCCGGCAGTACTACGGCGGCTTTGGAAACTCGTCCCCAATGCAAAGACAAGACCTTTAGACAAACAGCAGCTACGAGGGTCACAGCCTTGGAGCCATGTGTGCAGTAATAATATAATTCTATTAACTAGCGCTATAGCCACGACACGAGACCACTTCTAGATCATATTCGTTAGTCACACAACTAGAATACAACTACCGAGTTCTAGGTATGCGAGTGACATCGCCCATACTATAGTCCTAGAGTTCGAAGATTTTGCAAGGTCCATTGAATACCTATAGTTATGGCCCCCTTCTCTGGCTATATACCTAAGTATATATCCCAGTACTCTCCCATAGTGTTCTAAGGTCACAGTCACGGTAAAATATCATACGCCAAGCAATCGTAAGCAAGACAATCCATGTCAGAAAGAAATATACAGGATGTATATGAGAAAGAATCACGGACACATCCGCATTCATGCTTATAGATAGAATCCAGATCGCCGATGTTACTAGGAGATAATCTCCAGTCGTTCCACGCATTTGTGGCCCAAAGCTGTTATTCAGACAGCACTGTAGCCAGGCCCTGAGATATAATACTTCCACAATGGATAGTGCCACTATCGTAATTTGTTCTGGAAGACAAGAATTTAGTCGATAGTACACCTTAAAGGCTTCTGGGAAAGGAAAAGGTTCGGAGGGGCCATATATTCCTTACCTGTATAGGTAAACCCATGTGGAGGGTTCTGCCCGCAGATGCACCGACGAGGATTTTGTTCAGGTATAGCTTCAGTTTCTTCTGTTTTTGAGGCTGCAGTCGCAGGGCTTTCCGAGACTGGAACGAGGTTTGCGATTGATACCATGATTAACTGAAAAGTTTTAAATGCTAATAGGGGCTGGTTGTGTGATTATGAGGATTCAATGTATCGTTGGTTATCTAGAGGTTGGGAATGGGATTTTTAAAATGCCAAGGTGGCGGGACCCGAATTATGGTTATATTGATGGTTTCTAATTTTTTAAGAGCTTTGGAGGTCGATCGTAGTTCGAAAATAGGAACATTTGTTGATGGGGCTGATCATCATGGGGCTATCGAAATAGTCGGTCGTGCTTTGTGCCACATGGCTGTATACCAATAAATCTGCGGTGAGGATCAAACGGGTAGTATTGGGCTGATAACTATCAGGTGGCGTACCGTACGAGTGACTCTCCATTTACGATCGAAGCCTTTAGCTCCGTAACAGCTTCTATAGATCTAACATTATTGATTTCACAAGAACCTTTGTCATTTCGCGGAGTCTGGTTTAGAGACTGCAAGTACTCCGTACTCGAGTACTCGAGTAACTATGTAGCTTAATTAATTATGGCTGCTTTCAAGAAGGAAAGTGGATGGAGTTTAGTACAGGACCAATTATATTGCTGGATAGACGAGGTACATGGGTGGCTCTAAAACTGTATTTTGACGACGGGGGTATGCATTTTGGAAATTTACAGTTATTCCGGGGACTGGATTGTATACTAGAAGCGGGGAAATCCCTGGGGTTCGAGAAGCTGGGGGTATGTCACCAGGTTGAATTCTTTCGCTCTCGTTCTCTCCTTGTCAATAATCAATTGATCGGTCGATCGACGAAGAGTTTGTTATGAAGATATTTTGATAGACTATCGTAGGAAACAAGGGGCATACGTATATACGTGGATGTGCATACGTAGATGAGTCTAGATAACGAAAACAAGCTTTCGTGGGTCCCGAAGTTCAGATGACAGTGCGAGGGTGTGCAGGGGCTTTCTTTTTTCTGGAAGGCCCTGATCGATACTATCTCGACAGATAGAGATATATATCCCTTCGAACTGATAAAGTAGATATGTGAAGAATTTTACCTCTGCATACCGCGTCACCCGGTATAATCCAATAGCATCGAGTGTACTTTTTGTTTTGTTAAGATTACGAAAGCAGTTGACGGGATATTTTTCCGGAGTAATCACTCAACATTTGTAAACATGTAGAGCAAGAGGTTCAGGTGACACTTGTACATGTACTATGATACCCAGCTTTGGAGGTGACTGTAACCACACCAAAGGGGCTTGAGAATTCCGACATAATCCGTAGACCAGAGAAGTAAACGGCGAAGATTGAATCCAACCATGAGTAAAGAAACCCGTAAGGCTGCCTCAGCCTACGAGACCACCTCAGCCCTGGCTTTGATTGGGATATGCCTTGGAATGTGATGACTATAAATTCAAGAGCCGCAAGAGGGCCAATATGAAGAAGAATATCTTAACTAGCGGTGGTTGCGGTAAAAAAGTATCATGACCGAAATGCATAGCACGGTGCCACCTGTCACGATGCTACGACGAAGATTATTTCTGTATCAAGCCGCTGCGCATACCTTTGATAGGAGTATTTCTTTCTGAGGTTTAGTTCCATGCATATTCTAGCCCCTGGGATTCGACAAAAATACAAATATTTGGTATATCGTTATACGCAGCTGTATATATGGATACATATGCAACAGCGGGACCTATTCAGGAACGTACGTCGGATTATCGATTTTTTGGGGAATTTAGAAAACCAGGCAACAGTGGCTCCAGACCCCTTTAGCTGCACCATGACACAAGAATAGAAGAAATAACTAAATAAAACACCGGGAAAGGGAGTAAAAACGGCCACAATAGCATACAGTGACTACTAAGTATGGCTAACGGGGAATAGGAGAAAGGTGTAGACAGACGTTGTGATATTATACATCCCTGTTTTGGTGTTGGCGCAGCTGCACGACGTTGAATCGGCGAAACGAAGATCATTGCAGCGGGACCCACATCAACTCTTCTGGGCTGCACGCTCCCCATTCTTTTTCTCCCTTCTCTGTAACCGAGAAAGAAGGCTCCTGGAAGGTCCGGAAGCATTCGAACCATACGTGCTCTTGTTACACCTTGTACGTGGGTTTACGCCGCCCTGCCTGGTTAGCCTTGTTGGACATGGTTGTTGCTTTCAGGCACCCAGCCTGGGTTGGAGCTGCTGTTCGGTCATAGCGATACAATATTTTGGAAGTGACGCGAGGTCGGGTCGATATCCAACAGGGACTTTGCAGCTGGAGGGGTTGGACAGGCCATATTGTTTTGTAATAATGTTGGTTGTAGGGCTCGGGATATTGGAGTCGAACAAGGTATGGACAGTACCATCCTTTCTTTTCTTTTCTCTTCGAGCGGATGCGAATATTATATCTGGTCTTGTGCCCTGCTGTCGTGCGTTCTGCTTTGACTTTTTAATTTTGATATTACGAACTCACTATCAATTATCAAAAGCGAAAAACCAGGCACCGTTCTTATCTGAACCCAAGCAGCCGCACAGGCTTGGGGTTTGGGGGTCAGCACTAATCGAACCCTGGTGCGATCCACATCCACATCCGTCCATCGACTTTATAGGGCAGGTTTCGTCGAAGTCTCTAATCGAAAGTGGATCTGAGATATATGCCTATGAAACATTATTGCGATTGAAAACGGTCGCTGGGAAATACCACGAAATCCTCAAGTCGTTTTTTATCGTTCAAAAACGCCTGTTGTTCTGCATACGAGTGAACGAATTCCTGTGCACGAGACCCTTAAGAGGTTCATATTACGATCCTAGATCTCTCTCAGGCCCCGCGGCCTTGCCGGTCATCAGCCGTATTTTCCACGAATCTATTCGGTACATTCCATTTCAAGGCCGAGCCAATCGCCAACTGTGGATAAGAAAGCCACCCTTTTAACCAGTTTCCACATTCTGCAATCTTGAGGCTGCATAAGTTGGGGATTGCAGGTTTGTGTGTGTGTGTGTGTGACCCACCGCTATTCGACGAAAGACCCATAGAATACGGGAACAGAAAAGCGGACTCCTTTGAACACATCTTTACCCGATATTGGCTAGAGTAAAGGAGGACCTCTCCAACCTTCTACGGAGCAATTCTTCTTTTTTTAAAAAAAAAATTCTACGAGGCGATCATCTGCAGGAACTCTTTTGTTTCTTTTCGTTTCAATCTCTCGATACGGCTTTTCTGTCCTTTCCGTTGGGTGTCTAATTTCGATTATATGCGGGCACCTCATTACATTACCTCAACGAACAAGTCCACGAAGCCTTCTTGGGTAGTAAAACGAAATATCAAAAGGATATCCCTTTCCCCTTTCTTATAGATCTTCGGTACTAGATCTTATTATTTCGATCCCGACGTCTTTAATGTTCCTCGGCCCCTGTGAAGCTTGCCTTGACATCCCGGATCCGACGACTGCGATAACAAACCGTCCTTCGCTCTCCCCGTACCAGCTGGCGTTTTCAGGATGCCATGGCCTTGGAATAGGCCAAAGTCGCCCTTTGGATTCTCAGACTCCGAGGATGCGATATCACCTGGATCGACGACTACGACTACGACGCAAGGGACACCGATATCTGCGAGTTTGAATGAGGTCGTGAGCTCAAACACCGGAAACAGCAATGGAGCTGGTCGCAATGGGGTTTCTATGACTAATAGAAATGTCGCTGCTACCGTGACTGGTGGTCGCCAAATTACCACGGCTTCGAGGTCGACAACACCAACACCTGCGTCGAATGTCTGGGCTTCTTCTTCTTCTTCTTCAGCGGCGGGGAACGGTAATACTCGGGCTAGTACTTCTTTAGGATTTAATCACGATGTCCCGCAAAGCAAATCCCAGAGTATTGCCAATAGGAGGAATTCACGCGATACGCATGCCATCATTTCAAATTCTGGAAGCATCCGTCGTCCCGCGTCAGTAATCCCTGAAGACCACACCGTACAGATTGGAAATGGTGTCGAACGGAGTCCTCCATCCAGTTCATCCGGCACCCCAAATTTACGGCCGATTAGAAGACCTTCATCAGCTCGAGATGCAGAGTTCAGGAGTAATCCTCAGTCGCCTGAAAATTCGTTATCAAAACTGCAGCCTTCCGTTGAATCACTATCATCAGTCTCTTCCTCTCTGCAGTCAGATATAAATAGCCATCCGCATCACCACGGAAAACGATCACTATCTGCCAGTTCAAATTCTCAATTAAACATCTTCCACGGCCCTATATCCCCCAGTTTTTCGAACGGAAGAGCGTTTTCGCCAACCCCTTCAGTTGGTTCGATAACCCACCAAACATCGGTTACACGGTCTCAAAAGGCGATAATTCCACCAGGGTCACGGCAGTCGAATGCGAGTGAGGAACAAGTGTTTGTGCATGAACTACCAGAAAGCTATGAACAAGTTAATGGGTTGAATTCGCATGAAATCGAAGAGAGGGATTTAAGACATAAAGCTATTGTGGAGTTAAATCCTGTCCCTGTTGGTAATGGGCATGCGAGGACACGGTCGAACATTCAGAGTAGAGAAACAATGTTGGAGGCCGAAGTTGCGAGGCTGAGGAAGGTTCGTTTGCATGTTCTAAGCATTTGGGGTTGGGTCTGGGGCTAACGAGTACCTTTGGGGGCAATGATATAGCTTTGTGAGAAGTACAAACGAAACTCGATAAACAATACGTCGTCAAGTTCGATTGGATCCGTGGATCATTTGATTATCCCGGATATTGCAGCCGCAGGGGCCGGGTCTTCTGAGGTATAGACCCCCATTTTATAGTGGATGGAGGGGGCTTTATATACTAATCAATCTTCAGGCCCACCGAGTCGTCAAAGTAATGAAAGTCGCAAACGAACACCTTCAAAAGAAAATCGATGCCCGTGACGCCATGCTCGCCGACCGCCTTGCGGAACTGGAGCAAATCCATAGCCACCATGCTATCGAGCTGGAACAGCAGAAGCAGGGGTATCAGGTACATTTGCGGCAACTTACCGATTCTCATAAACGGGAGTTGGAGGCAGTTTCTCGGAGAAATGTAGAGGAGGTTACAGCTCTGAAACAGGGCATGGTGGACACTGCGGTGGTGGTTGAAAGTCAAAGGCGGGATGCGGAGAGGATTGCGGTGCTTCAAGCGGAAGTTGATGGGTTAAAAGAGCTGGAGAAGGTGAGAAGTGAGGGGCATAACGCAGCGCTTGAGGAGGCCAAATTAAAGGCTGCCGAGGAGCTGGAAGCCGCAAAGAGGATGTTTGAAGAAGCGGAAGAACGGTGGGAAATCAGAACCGAAGAGATGCGAAGGGAGTTGTTCGAAGAGAGGAGGTCTGTGGATTGCACGTGCAATTCTAAGGCTGCTTCAGATACAATTGAAGAACTGAAGCGAGAACATGACACCGAGATTGCAGCTCTAAAAACTTCGATTCGGATATTAGAGGGTTCGCGGGGTACCACCGTGGAACAACTCGAGGAAGACCAAAGAGTGTATCGAAAAGTCTCAGAACTGGAATCGTCTCTTGCGAGCAAAGTTAGAGCCCTAACGGCTGAGCGGAAAACATCCGAGCGATTAAGAGCGTCCTTGAGCGCGGCAGAAGAGGCGAGGTCAGAAATACAACTCCAGAAAGAAGCTGCAGACGCCAAATTACTCGCAGAGCAAGAGGCGCACGAAAAGTTGCTCTCGGAGGCGAATAGTGGCTCTACATCTCTAAGAGAGGAAGAACGCCGGACCATTGAAGAGGCGACCCGCCAGGAAATTCAAAAGGAATGGTCCGCCTTGAAAGAGAAATATGAATCAGCCCTGGAAACCGAAAAGGCGAGAGTTTTACATTTGACGGAACAGCATGAAGCCGACACACGAGTATTCGAAGATCGGGTTACGGAGCTGATCAAAGAACATGTTCAAGAGAAGGATAGAATAGATGCAGCGCACACTTTAGCCCTCAGCAGCCTTGAGAGCTCCATAAGAGCGCAAACTACTGCTGAAGTTGCAAGCCTCAAGGAGGAGTTGGAGACTAGAGCGCGATCACTAGGAGAAATAGAGGCGGAACTAGTGATCACAAAAACTGCGATAGACGAGGCCTTAAAACAACAACAAGCGACCTTGGAGAAAGAAAAAGAGGCATTGATCGCAGAGTACCAGGTCGTTATCAACGCCGGCGATAGGCTCCGAGATCAGGAAAAGGCAACTTTCCGGTCGGACAAGCAACACTTGGAACGATTGCTCGCCGAAGCTAAAGCTCAGCACGAGGACTTCAAGGCACGTTCCTCTGCAGTTCTTGAAGGAAAGATCAAATCCGCCACTACGGAATTCGAGACTCGGCTATTAGAAGCCCGGCGGGAGCATATGGTTGAAAAACAAGCTTTGTGCAAAGCCGTCGAGGAGGCTAAAGCTCAGCTGGTGGTTCAACAAAGCGCACTCGAGCTAAGGCTTCAAACGCAATTGCAGGAAGCTGAGCAACAGTTCGCTCTCAGGCGCGAATCGGAGAGGCGGATCGAGATTGCAAAGTTTGAGGAGGCGACGGCAGAGATTGAGAAGAATCGTGGCGAGTACAAGAACGAGATTCAGCGACTCAGTGCGGAGAACACGGCAACAAAGGATCGAGCCGCAGAGGTGGTAGCGGAACTTCAGCAGCAGTTGAAAGACGACGAGGAGAACAAGCAGCAACTGCTCGATCGAGTCGCGAAGGCCGAATCGGAGAAAGATGCCATTGAATCTGAACTAACTAGTTTGAAAACTCGCTTTGAGGAGTCTAGTGCCGAG
Source organism: Arthrobotrys sinensis (assembly GCA_036971225.1). Lineage (NCBI taxonomy): Eukaryota > Fungi > Ascomycota > Orbiliomycetes > Orbiliales > Orbiliaceae > Arthrobotrys > Arthrobotrys sinensis. Next base: position 2,063,961 of record JAJTTV010000005.1, on the reverse strand, counting down.
ATCTCTGAAAGCATTGAGGCAACGAAGAGGTTAGAGGCACAGATCAAATCTCTTACCGAGGAAAAGCAAAGCCTTAAAGCGATGATGGAAGACGAGAAACAAACCGCCAGTGCTTCCATTACAGACCTTCGATCTCAACTCCAAGCTCGTGAGAAACTTGCCAACGAGCTGCACACAAAGCATCAACAGGAAATTGAGGATCTACAATTCAAGATAAGAACAGCTCAAACCAAGCTTGACATCGATAGCGTTGAAATCGAGTCCCTCAAGGAAACGATTCGAGAAAAGGAAAACACTTTCAACGCTCTACGGGACGAAAAGAACAATTCTGGGTCATTGTGGGTTGAAGAAAAGCGAAGCTTAGCGACGAAGCATAATCAAATCATCGAAGGCCACCTGAGCACTATTGCGAAACTCGAAGATTCGCTCAACAAAATGCGGGCCAGGGCAACCGAAGAGGCAAAGGCCTCCGAAGCAAAAGCAGCCGAACAGCAAGGACTTGTAGTGCAATGGATCTCCAACTCGAATCGGAAGACCGACGAAGTTCAACGCCTAGAACGTGCCCTGAAGGAAGCTAATAGCAAGGCGGAAAGTTTTAAACTCGACGTTAGAGCCCTCAAAAACGACCTTAAGCAATACGAAAAGGAATCCAAAGACCAAAAGACCGAAATTAAATCCCTTTCAAAAGACCTAAAAGCTTCACAGGAAGAGAATCTTTCTCTGAAATCCCAGATGGAATCTTCATCTAGCTCCTCATACCGACATGCACGACAGATATCCGATTTAGAGACCAAAATTCAGGCTCTTGCAAAGGAAATCCAAGACTCGCGGACTGAGATATCTGCCCAGAAGCGGACGGTCGCAAAACGTGATTCCACAATCAAGCACCTCGAGGATACTCTTCAACAAAGGGGTGGCATCCGCAACGGACGTGCATCTCCAGGTCCTAGCACCGCCTTGACAAGCATGGAGAATGGAATAGTACCCTCCACCGCAAGCGTTTCATCTCTCCAACGTGAACTTCGGGACTCCCGTGCGGAAGTTACTCGATTAACCGAGAAGTTGGAAATGTACGAAACAGAATACCGACATTTCTTCGAAGATCATGAAAAGCTGAAGATGGAGCATGAGGAAGGACAGAAGAATATGCAAGCGAAAATTGATTCGTATATTCCAGAATTGGAACAACTAAGAAAAGGGAAGAGGGATTTAGAATTAAGATTACAGAGTGCTGAGTTGAGACTAGCGACTTCGGGAGGGTTGGTTAGGAGGGGGCTGGGGGATGGAGAAGGGCCGGCGACGAGGTCGCAGAGCAGTATGAGTTATTTGAGGCACGGTGAAATCAGCATTGGGAGTCTGGATGGTTGATTCTTTTTAATTTTTAGCTATTTGCTGGTCGTTTCTGATTTCGTCTTCATGGCTCGTCGTTAAATTTTCACCCATTGTTGCATTTGGCGTATCTGTTTAGCATTTCTATGGGAAGCATCTTAAGATTTTGGGGGGGTTATAAGGCCTCAGTAGCACATTCCGACTCATTTTACGTTTTTCTCGAGGTTTCGTGATCCCTCTCTGGGCCTAGAGACACTTCTTGGTTTTCTATGATTTCGAAACGAAGACATTATAGCACTGTGTGAAGAAGATACCCCTGGATCTCTATCATAGTTTCAACTTGAATTCAACCTATTATCCAAACTATCAACCTCAATATCCACTTACTCTTGATAGTTATTCCACTAAAATCCCTTGAATCGAAGGTAGAGAGCTTAGAAAAGCTTGGTAGCGGACGAAGACATATTGACAATATGGATTCACATGACCAAATCGAGCAAGAACATCTACCAGAGGCCCAGGTGATGACTGAACAAGAAGAGGGAGAAACAGCCATGGAGGAAGAGCAACTAGAGGGCCTCGATCCTGCCTATGATGACGACGAAAATGAGACCATTCAAACGGAGGCGCCCGCACAAGAGACAAAGAAGGGGAAAGAGAAAAAAGGGAAGGGGGCTGGTAGACCCAAAAAGTCGTCCGAAAAATCTAAGGAACCACCCTCAAAGAAGAGAAAGAGATCTGAAGATCTCGGAAATAAAGAAAACCAAAAGGATAGTCAAGCTAAAATGGAAAATGGCTCGGAAGATGTTAAACATGGGAAAGGGAGTGGGAGTGGTCGCAAGAAAGGTGACAGCTCTGAGACTTGGACCCCCGAGGTTGACAAAGTGCTCGTTGATGCAATTAAAAAACATACAAATAACAACATAGAGGCTATGGTTCCATGGAAGGAGACATATAAAGATTTCAAAGAGGCGTTTCCAGATTCACAAAGGACCATAAAAGCGTTGCAAATGCGATGGTGCAACCATCTTAAGCATGGAGAAGTTGATTTGACTGAGGAACAGGTATGTAAATCAAGTCGCTGATGCCGTCACCGTTATAGTTTCGTAATTTTAACGGGTATTCGGAAGAGGGCTAAAAGCTGACTTCAAGATACTTTAGACCGCCCAATTCAAACAAGCTGTGAGGGACATCAATGGAAGTGAGAAGAACGCGGCTATAGCCTGGAGATATAAGCAACTCACAAATTGTGACATTAACAAAAATGCTGTTGCAAAGTTGTTAAAGTCACTTAACATTGGATAGAGGATTTTGGGGATTATTTATCTAACATATCGGCATCTGAATAACTTCGGAGGAGATGGGGCTTTTTAGCTAAGAATACTCCTTCACATTGCGATTTTCACAACAGAAAACTTTAGGGTCGTTTGATTTTATTTCTTTATGCAATTCTTTAGTACAGAGGCAAGCACTATGGTGTGCACGGAATTAATGCTCGAGTTGCTTGTTGATATCCTTTTAGTTCAAATGCTATATGCTCTTTAACAATGCTATCTTTCAATGTAATCTCGCATCCGCTACATTAAAAATACCTAAATGAAATCTATGCTGTTGCCTTCCAAGCCTTCCTCATACCCACAGCACTACTAATACACCCTGCAAATCCCAAAACGCCGTCACTAAGTGTGCTAAATCCATTGACTTTCAAAGCAGCCAGCGGGAAAACAATATCCGCAACGTATCCGACAACGTTGAGCCCGGCGTTGAGTTGCTGTTCCTCCAAACCTTTAACAACAGAGAGAGCGGCTTCGTTGACGGATACTTGAGAAGCAGGTATTGGCGAGTCTGGTGGTGTCGGCGGTAGTTCTTGCTTCACCTGTAGCATTTGTTGGTTCTCTTTCTCGGTAATCTTCGTCGGCTCGATCTGATGGTCCGTCGATTCAATGGCAGCCTGCGCCACTGTCGGAAATATAGACTTATATTTCTTCAGCCTTCGTTGTATCCTTGTAACTTTCACCAACCCTCCCAATATCGATGCCATCAGCGCATACAACCAGAAGTGAAATGCCAGCTTGTCGACTAGACCCTTATGTGGAATCGCCATAATCCCCGCCTCTGGTAAATATCCCAACGAATCTGCAATCCCAAATCCAGTATACCCGAGTCCTTCTATTAAGTCCAATATATATCCCACGAAGTCGTTACTAATCCTCTGTCTGCCTTCGCGAATGAGATTTATTGTAACATTTATTTGGCCAATATTGTTGAAACAACGCAGGAGACGTCTCGTCAGGCCGAATTGGCGACGGATAGAAGCTGCTGCGGTAGAAGTAGCGGGAGTGTGTAGGTTTTTCAGGAGCATAATGTGAGCGAGGAGACGGGACGTATATTGTATTGTACGAATGATTTTGTCGAGGCCATCTACCTTGCTGATTAGCATATTGCATGTATTGTGCACTAATATAATGAAGCATACGTACTTGCACTTTGCAGGAGTTTGATTACCCTGCTGATAGCCTTCCCGTATAGAGCTGCTTTTGGAAAGAGCAGTTGTCCTGCCGAAGCCATCACTGCGGCTTCAGAGTTTACCTGGGCTTTTACGGATGTCGAAAATTCCAGGTTTGATCGCGCAGGAATGCGGTCGCTTATAGCCAATTCATTAACGGCAAGGCCATCCTGGTGTTTCTTTATTTCTTCGTCCGGAGTGCTGCTTTCCAACACCGGCGTTCTTGGAGGCGTCTGTTGGTCCATTTCGTTACTAGTCGTGCGACCCGAATGTTCCTTTTTGTGTTGACGATACAAAATACAACCTGTCGCAATCAACACCGATTGTGATATCAGATCAAAGTGGATATGAGGACCTCAAAGGATAAATTTCTAAGAACAATAGGAAGAAATGAATATAGAGAGAAGTCAAGTGGCCATCACCGCTCTTCCGGTCGCCTGTCGTTAAACGACAAGGACAGACGACCAAAAGGAGAAAGAAGAACTTTTGACAAAAAGCCGGGCCATCCGAGGCACATTATATATCAGAGCCGTTGTACGGATGAACTTTCTTGTTTTCAGCGGCGCAGACACTAGTACAAGATTGAACATTTCGGCCGGCCGTTGGAAAACCCATTTGGCCACTCCGGGTACCTCGGTATACACGATGCCGGGCTGTGAGTTATAGAGTCTTAGACAACAGGCTGCTCAAACCGACCAAACTTTCTGGGGAGAAAAGTCAATGTTGTAGGCCATGACCACACAATGCGTGGTTACCACGCGGGTACCAATGTTTCTTTCGGTTCATGGTCTGTGCATGGTATCTTGCTTGACATGCAAGGAAAAAAAAAAAAATTTAAAAGTTTTGCGTCACATCTGCGGCCTGGTGGAGAATGAAGGCCAACCCCGTGGGCAGCTCGATACCGTTTCACTGGTAGACGCCTTCAAGAGATATCGATGCTACTGTTGCCACCGTGGTGGATGGCCCCCGATCTGGGTGCTTGCTCGATTCGGCAGGGCGGATACGACGGTTACACCAACACATCTTTTACAACACCGCGAAAGAGTTGCACAAATAGTGGAGACGAGAGAATTGGGGATTCGGTAGCGTGAGATTACATAAGTTCTTATTCGTACATGCAATCTTCAGAGTGATTATAATATTAAAACGGGGGAGGAATATGCGTATATATGTGACAAGCGCATCACAGCAACCATTGCCTGGGCGAACTATCAAATACCTCGTCCTTAACTGGTTCAACGGAGCTCAGGCTCTCAGGCTTCTTGCCCTTGATGTCCTTCTTCTTGACAATAGCAAGCCCCGCAATAGCAACGATAAGACCTTGGACCACAAGGATCACAACCAAAGTAACTAGGGCTCCAACAACACCTGCAACTGGGCCGCTAAGCCCATGATACGTGGTGTGAGCGACTGGGTGGGAGTCGTTGGAAGTAGTGGCGCAAACACCACCTTTATTTCCACAAGAGCGGCACCACTGCTCAGTGGTGGTTACCGAGAAGGCTCGAATTTCCTTTGTGAAGTTCTCCCAGCTTAATTCGGTCTCCTTCTGCCCAAACAGTGGATAGGCGGTCAACTCGCCACCATTGGCAGTAGATCCGTTATGGAACAGGAATCGGACATTGATATCCTTTGCATCAGGGAAAGGTTCAGCAGGCTGATTGGTAAAGAGTTCGAATGCCAGAGAGGAGCCATAGTCAGGAAGTCCGTAGAAATCAGTATTGGCAGCCGGAAGCTGTGCCAATCCGAAGAACGAGAGGAAGGTGCCGTATGCGTTGAATTGGACCCCGATCTTGGACTTGCTGCCTTTGGAGTTAACAATGCTTTCCAAATGCGAGAGAGCATCCGCAGCAAAGGTTGCGCCTGCAATAGCGCGGACTGACTCGGAAGCATTGAAGGCAAGGTTCCATTGTTGCCTGTCGGCAAGGGTACGCAGTTGGAAGATAGCATCCTCAGTAAGGAGCTCGGGAGAAGAAATAGTTTGGTTGTGGGTCAATGCATAGTTGACGACATCGTAAACTTTAAGCTAGTTAGACAGATGATCTTATTGGGGTCAGTAGCGATTGTAAAACTTACTCGCGTATGCATTCGTGAAATCCGACTGGTCAGAGCTAAAGGTGCCATCCCAAACACCCTCTAGCGACTGATAAAACTCCTTACTCTTCTCCTTCAATTGCTTGAACTCTTTGCTATACATAAAGCCCTTAGAGCTCTTGATTGCGGCATCGTACCCGGAAGTTCCTTGTAACCAGGTTGCATCCTCCTTGTTGACCCCGTTGTTCATAACATGAACAGGAATCAACTGATATCCACCGTTAACCCCAGCAACTACACTTCCATTCCTCAAGGCCTCGCTTGAAAGGGCGCCAACGGCCGGGTAAAGTCCCTGCAAGAAAGCCTGCGCGGAGTTCAAGAGCACAGTATCATCCGTCGTGCTAACATGGATCTGTGAGTTGACGACTTCGTCCGAGGAGACGCCAAAGATCTTTTGGGGCGCCCAGGGAGCGACATAGCGGTTGCGAAAATATTCACCGGAGGCAAGGATTTGACTGTAGCCTAAGTTGGTGAGTTTGGTAGGCGGGTGAGATTTGTCGGTTCGGTCACCGTGGCGGGAGAGGATGTAGACTCCGAGGATAGTTTCAGCAGCCTGGGCAGCGCTGATGCTGATCCCGAAGGCGAGGGCGAGTAGATTGTACTTCATCGTTGATTTAAGTATTCTAAGATTGTAATACCATAAGACGAAATATCCATCGTCCGTCGTCTACACAGACACCCTGATCGATTATATAACAAATTTCACGATATGCTTCTATGGTAGTCTATATGCGCGGTTTACCTTGCAGTTCTCCTTGTTCTCAGAAAAAATTTTGGATATTCGAACCCCAGAGAGGCGATAGCCACGATAGTCTCTCAGGATGCCTGCCCGATTCCAAGCGCAAGACATAGTATATTACAGGGATCTCTCGCTTTACTTTGGATTTTGGGGATTTCCAGTAAAAATTTTATTTCCAGTGTCTTAAAGATTGGATAAGGTTTTCTATACCATCTACATTTTTCTTGGCCCAATAAAGTTTTAACTTACTAGATCCCGCTGCTGCAGGAATGGAAGTTATAAACTCTATTTGAATGTACATACGTATATTGATGTTGTACTTGGCCTCCTCTAGAACTCAACTGAGACTAACATCGAGATTTCCCCTACCCAAAAGTTCAAAATCGTGTAAATTAATTTAACTATTTTGAATAGACTTGGTCTCGCAAATAAGCCCGATGGCTAGCTAAATATCCTCTCTACCCATGAGCTTTGACCTCCGGTGTTCTGGGGTCTCAATAGTGGCGCTGATCAGGCGATCGTGTCTATCAGATTAAAAAACGTGTCGCACCGAGCGTTGCGTGGTAGTCATATTAATTATGAATTTTATATAGTCTAAGCCATCTATGTAGCATAAAACTTATCTCCAAACCCCTAACCACTCCGTCAATAATAATGGCCTCACCCGAAAATATCATCGAAGCGGCATCAGAACTTTCGATCGTCTTGAAAAACACGAGCATTGCTCACGGCATCATCGGCGGTGCAGCGGGAATCTTATTAGGCTTTGAAAGATCCACACAAGTTGGCATCTCCGCCGAAATCAAGTGGTCTAACATGGAACGATACCCTAACGTGCGTGACTAAAACAATAGGATGTGGATGTCTTAGTCACACCTCCTGCGATTCAAGTTCGCGAGACGATCCTTCAAAATGGTGACCGATTCACTATGGCCCCTAATATGAAGCTCGTGCATACCAATGTGAGTCATTCCTGACTCTTATGATGCCTACCCTGCTTAGCCGAGTGTTCGAATAACCTAGTATTGCATAACCTATAGGAAAGCGGTACTATTGTGCCAATTGAAATCCTGAAGGGTGGATCAGAAGCCGCCTTCCGTATGCCGGGGCTCTCTTCCACTCCTCTCCTTGAGGTTGATCAGAGTAAGCATTGGTAAATACCTTACAACTCCCGCGTTGAAATACATTAATACTAAAGCCAGTAGTTCCCGTAGTTCACCCATCAATGTTGGCTTGCATGAAGCTCAACCGCTGGAGCTGGATGTCTGAATCGACTGATTCGAGATCAATCTAGAGCGAAAGCGGATAACCACCGACACGATATCATGTTTATGCTGCGCTGGCTAGCTGAAAAGGGCGAGAAGATCACATTTGAAGGGGTAGAAGTAGATCGTCGTGAAAAGCATATGGAAGGGCTCCGTAAGCCTAGATCCGAATATGAATGGGCGGATGAGTTGCTGAAGATTGTTCTTGACTGAAAGGGGGGTTTATGTTTGTAGAACTACTATAACGTAAAACAAATCAAGCCCCTCATGATCTTTCTAATCAATAGAATTCGAGACCAAAAACCTAATCACCTTCGATCTATAGGGTTCATCGTTCTCGGATAGCTCCCACTCCTCAATCATCTTGATTGCAGCATCCTGCCGGACCTTAAACTCATCACCGGACTCGGTTTCTTCTTCCCGAGTGTATATCTTCCACCAACGTTAGATCTCTTGTAGATAGCCGTTGCAATAAGAATATTGAGAGAGCGCTCTGCCGATGATCTGTTTAGCGAGCGTGCGGAAGAATCCTCCATACATCTGATTAGCGAAATGCAATGCTGTGGCAGTTTTGGCCGATACAATTCTCGGGTCGAATCGAACGGCGAACTAACAAGCTCGGCATCGTGGATTGAAAGGTGGACCAACGATTCCGGTATTAGATGTATGTGCGAAGGAAAGCATTTTGTGTCGGCTTGATTAATAAAATGATAGCCCTTTTCTCCTAAAGCCCCATTGGCCTTTGCAGCTAGTGGTGGATCGACCAGCTTGAAGCCTGCATCCGAAATCTCTAGGAGATTCACGGCTTCCTCCAAGCGTGAGTCTTCGACAACAAAGTCATATACCTGGGTTCTTATTAGCTCGATTTGGGATTTCTAGCCCTAAAGAGGCTGGAACTTACAGATACCACGGCAGGATAACCCCAATACAAGTGAACCTGCTCGCCCCATTCTATGAGGTTTATGCCGTGATCAAAAAGGGTATTTATCCCCTGGCCAAATGCTTTCATTAATTCACCAGCAGCCATATATCTCATCGTGCTTCGTGCCGTAATACGAAAACTTGCCGATTCAGAAGAAAATAATGACGTGGAGGGTAGAAAGGATTGAAGGCCGTTTTTAGCAGCGGTGCTGATCGCGATCCAAAATGCAACATGTGATCTGTGTTGCGCGCTTTGAGGGACATTGTATTTTAAACAACTGTGGATGTACGTATAGCTATTTTTTATTCGAAAGAGATAGGATTAAAAGGTGCTAAGTATCTAAGTGGAAAATACTTTCGATATATACACGAAACTTAAACCAAGACTCCCTTGGCCAACCTTGAGCCATCCAAACTTCAACCACCAATCCTCTTCTGACCAACCTAGAAAATCCGAGTCGGTTTAGAATTTCTAATTTGCCGGGCCTCCCAAGGTGGACTTTCCACCAGGTGTAGTCTTCACAACATTCGATCCGGGAACCTTCTTAACGGCTGGTTGGCCATTGAGTCCACTGGTGACCCCGCCGACGAGTCCGGTGACCCCGCCGAGCCCACCCAATTGACGCCTTCGGACTGGGAGAGGCAAGCCCTTAGTTGCACCGCCGGCACCACCTAGTCCTTTGGTAAGCCCATCGAGAACTCCGGTGACTGAACCGACGCCACCAAGCCCACCCAGTTGGCGCCTTCGAACTGGAAGGGGCAAACCCTTGGTTGCACCGCCAGCACCGCCTAGTCCCTTTGTGAGTCCTGTAACAATTCCAGTAACTGACCCAATACCACCGAGCCCTCCGCCCAATTGACGTTCCCGAATCGGAAGGGGCAGTTTCTTGGTTACGTCGCCAGCGCCTTCAACAGTGGAGACGACTCCGGACACTGCACTTGTGTCGAGAAGACCGGCGCCACCAACTGGAAGGGTTGAGAGGGTACTATCCGTATTGAGGGTCTTCGAAATTTGACCGAGGGAACCGATCTGGGGGGTACTACCGATACCATTTGTAAGCCCGGCGGCCGGTACCTCGATGGGGGCGGCGAAGGATGGGGAGATTGCAGCTGCGGCTGCGAGAATAACGACGGTAAGTTGCATTTTGGATTGAAGTTGTGTATAAATGGAATGATTTGTATCTTTGCTCTTCTTGGGGGTGATGTGGCTTGCTTGATGGTACCGGTCTTGTTCAACGAGCAATTGGACTATACAGACAGCGGGCTTTATATATTCTTCTTAGGGTCCTCCTTGAGAAGCAGTGTCCATATATTTCCGTTTATAGGTTAGGACTCGAGGAGAATAACTTACAATATGATATGAATCCGACATGCCTCACATGCGGGCTGTCATTCAGGACGGTTGTCGAAGGGTCGGAATCTCAAAATTAATTAAATGACAAACTCCTAGATGGCGAAATTGTATATATAAAATTGTAAAAGCCGGAATGGGCGTCCTGAAAGCAAAATGTCGAAAATGATATCTCCTGTACTTGGTCCAAAATTCTTGATGTTCCGTCGAGGAATATATTTGAATATGAACACTCCTCCACAACGTATTTCCGGACTTGGTATGGGCTGTAAGTATTGAATGTGTTTCAGGGGACTGAAACTTTTCGAGTTCCTTCGCCTTGATTATCTTAAAGATCGGTTGGTATGCGCCAGACCGATCCCCGCCCTTGCATGATCATATGAGCAAGTGGCGCGGATATATATTTAGAATAGTCAATTTTTCGAGATAGGCAACTTCCCTACTAACTTGAGTTAGTACGATATATTGAAGGAAGCTCAAGCATATATTCACCAGCTCCATATTCTTCGTCGATCCCTGACAACCTCAAAACCCCCAAGGAGAGCAGTCTCGTAACCAGACAATCAAGGAGAGGTGGCCGCCTCAACACAAAAACAACCACAACCAACACCAACCAGCTGCGATGGCCATCATCGCCAAACTATTCATCGTAGTAGTAAGCCCAATGCTTTACTAAATCGTTTAATTTTAGAGTCAATCGAACGGCCGGATGAAGTTCTTGATTTAGTGAGCCGGGTGGAAATAAAGTTCAAATTTTGTGATCAAAAGTAGGCACGTGCTCTAGTGGTTGTATACGCCGGAGCAACATGGCACAAAAACATTAAAGTAGAGCAGTGCTGCACATGCACTTTAGAGTCCCCCCAAAAAAAAGCATTTTAATTGAATAATAGACGATATATACAGAACTCGTATCTCAAAGGTTAAACCTCAATCATTGATTAATCCCCCCTTCCATTCCCGATTTTTTCATAACCCATTAACCATTACCTGATCCATAAAAGACAATACCACAGCACCAACACATCAATTCAGATAAGGATTCGTAAAAGAGCGAATGCAAGGAAATCCCACACCTATCTCGAACCTTCAAGGTTTATCGATCTCAACCGAACCAATTTTCTCGTCTCTTAAATAGTAATTCAATATTCAAAACGTCAAACTTAGAATAAAAAGAAAGCAAAGGCAACAGTAGCCAGAGCAAACAACAGATTCACCGTCGATGTTCGGCCAGAGTTGCTGGTCGCTGGAGGCAGTGGAGTCAGGGTAACATTTGACGACTGGGTAGGAGTAGAGGTAATTGTTGGGGCCTCTGTGGTTTCAGCCTCTGTCGTTGATGCTTCTGTGGTGGTTTCCTCTGGGATTTCACTCGTTGTGGTAGTCGTTTCTTCGACAGTTGTGGTCTCTTCGGTAGAAGTTGGCTCCGTCATTGACTCGCTAGTGGTGGTTTCTTCTTCCGTAGTAGTTTCGGCTTCGGAGGTGGTAGTGACGGTACGAGTGAGAGTGAAGGACCTGGTTGACGTCGACGTTCGGGTGATATCACCGGAACAGACACTTGCACCGCGCGAGTTGGTCGTACAAGTTGGTTGGGCCGCGGGGCTAGTAGAAGGATACTGTTAGTTACAATGCCCTCATGCAGATATTCGTATCGGATAGTGATAACATACCAAGCCGACGTTGGAGAAAGAGCTGGTTCGCCATAATCGACGCATGGTGGCGGCGGCCCGGCTTCGCAGATTCGGCCTACTGGGCAGCACCCAGCATTGGCACCGGTCCCGTCGCAGTAGTAGCCGACATTACAGCCGAACGCTATAAAATTTAATGTTATTAACAAGCCTAAAGGGAAATGGCGGTATTAAGAAAGGGGTCAAGGAGGGACCATACAGAATTCACCATCTTCTTCGCAGCAGACACCAGCACAGGCAACTCGATTCCCGATCCTTGCGCATTCCCTTGTACCAGGAGGGCATACAGTCGTTTGTCTTCTTAAAAGGCCTGGTGGGAGCGAGAATCCGAGTACTACTCCATCCTGCAGAGGCTCAAGGGCACGGAGGCGCACAGGGTTCAGCCCGGAAACTACGTCAAGAGCGACGAGTAGAGATGTAAGGAAAAGTGTCTTTGGTGACATTGTTATAGAATATCCGATTTGGGATTTATAGATATAGAGAGAAAGGTTTAAAAACGAACGGCTAGTTCGAAAGCAAATACTACCAAACGAAGGTAGATTCTGTAAGAATGGGCAATACAGAAGGTAAATATGGGATTGCTAGTATGAGAAGGCTGTATGAATTCCAACTCTTTCTTCCGATTCAGCTCAGCTGCGATAGTACATCCTATATATACTTTTATCAACGAGAAGATCCAATGCACTTTAGTCATAGGGAACAGTCAGAACAGCGGCCGCGGCTCGAGAGTGACATCCCCGCGCGTGGAAGAAAAAAAAGTCATTTTGAGCCTCAAGTTTCAACATTGACGTATCGAATCGTGAGGCTCCACAATTTTCAAACCCCACAGCCTCACAGGCTGCAGCATATGTTGGACAGGTTTTCGGGCCCTCGTTCTCTATCGGCATGGTTTATTGGCTCACTCTGCGGGGTTGGAGAGGCAAAATACAATGACTGTGGGCCGGGGTGGTCTTATCTCTTCAGCGTTCCGTGTGTATTTTTGGCCACCAAGTTGGCGTTACACAGAGGGTTTGGGGTGACTACGATGTGATAAAAGGTGCAGAATAGAAATTCAAGGAACGAGGTTAGAGGTGGGTAAAAGGCAGGCTGCAGATTTGATCCTGCGTGGCTGTTTGCTGTTGATAACGTTAGTACTTGCCAGGTACCCAGGCTGAAATTCGGCACTGTAGCCTTGCATAACCATAACGGATTGGCGAAAAATTAACTTTCTGACTACACTCTGGAACATGCGAAGTGCGATCAGAAAGCAGCTGCGATTCTCGAGGCTGCGATTCCAAATAAAACCTGCCCGGCAGCGGACGAATAGGAAGCGGGGTGGTGGGGAAGATACCAGCTACAAACCGGTTGGATACCTGGAATGTGCGCATATGTGATATGTGACGTTCAGTCCACATGTATAAGCTGTGGGTGTGTTAATACCACGGCCCGAGCATGGGTTCTCAAACCCAAGGTTCCTGAAGAAGGTTCGCGGCCAAATAATGCGTCGGCAAATTCCCCAGCTATCAGTTCCTAAATGAGGCTGTGCATGAATGGAAAGATATCTGGAGCTCTTCGTCCGTTACATGCTGTTGAATATCAATATTAATAGGTTCCGACGTCGACGTCTGCCGTTCTTCCGGCTGACCAGGTCGGTGTGTTGTTTGTGGTGTTGGAAGTTGCTGCTTCATGATCGCGAAGCTTGAAGCTTGAAAGCATTTCGAGATCAATGATACCTATTAAATTTCTAATTCAAAGATAAACGATGCATACTGGATGTAGTTGAACTGTGTATAGTTTTTAAAAGCTACATTTAGCACGGAATTGTGATTCGATTGGGAATTCAGTTCTAGAATGTTTCTCAATCCGCGCGGTAGAAAGTTTCTTCAAATGCAAACTGCGCTTGTATCTCCGACTTGTTGACGCAGCATCGCCAATTGCCTTCCCATTTGTCAACAGACTAATATGGCGCAGCGATGTCCGCCCTCAGAGCCACTAGACGTCTTCTGACCGCGGCACCCGGCAGAACATCCCACTTCATCCAATCTCGCCTGCCAAACCCCAGACTATCTCCAACCGCCCCTCGACGTCTCCTCCACCTCCAAGAAACCTCGCTCCGAACCTTCAATTCAACCGCATCCCGCCAAAAAGTTGTAAAAAGAGAGGATACGCACGAAGATAAAGACACCCACCAACCGTCAATCTCATCTCAATTCGAGAAGAAAGCCAATACTCGATCTACAGCTGCCAAGTCTCGACTCCGACAAGCCGCAAACGCTGGTGACCGTAACAAAAGTGTTACCGCGGGTTCCAATGACGATGGAAAACTTCCTGCACAAATCTGCACTGCGTACTGTACCGCTGAAAAGTACAATCTTCGACAATGTAACTCTCTACTCAAATCCGGGGGTTATGTACCGGACCCTCTATCCACTGGTTTAGGCGAAGAAGTTATCCATCTAAGACTTCCTTTACCGCCTCAAGCATATCGACAGTTTCCAAAACTTGGAGCGGATAGCTATGGTGATATATTTGTGTTTCCGTCTGGGAATATCGTTTCCTGGGGGATTCCGGAGGCGGTTATCACTGCTGTTGCAGCATTGATCAGACCTGCGGCGGAGAGTCCGCATTCGACTACGGAGACGGAAACTTTGGAGTTTGTGGAAGATCCTAGTCGGCATACTAGCTTTCTACGTGGGGATGTTATCATCATTGGCACGGGTATCAACAAGAAGTTGGAGGATGACAGCCACCCGCTTCTTAATATCAGTAATCTTGATTCACTCGGGACACCTTTAAGTGAACGGAAGATAGTGAGGCATGAAGAGGAAGAAGAAGGCTCAAGGCACCAGAATACACCGACGGTCCTCGCAAAGATTGCATTTTCATCAGGAATGGCGAGGTCGACGAAGTTGGCTGTGTTGGAGGAGATGTTGGAAAATTATATCGAGTCAACTTCAATGATACCGCAGTTACTCAGCCAAGGATCACGACTCCCCTTTACGAGGAGCTTCATTCTTAGGAAGACGGGAGAACTGCTGAGCTTTAGAGCTAGGTTGAATCTCTACTCTGAATTAACGGATAACTTGCCGGATATATTTTGGGATTCAAGAAAGGAATTGGGATTGGAGGGGTACTATGAAAGTATTGGAAGAGAATTGGATGTCGGGGTTAGAATTCGCAAGTTGAATGAGAAGCTCGATTACGCAAGTGAGATGGCAGCCGTGTTAAGAGAGAGGTTGAGCGAACGACATGGTTTAGTTCTCGAGTGGATGTAAGTTTCTACTCAAAATACCAATGGATGAAGAAACAACACTAATGCATTTGTTTAGGATCATAATTCTCATCACAATTGAGGTTGGTTTCGAAATCCTGCATTTGTGGAAGGATAGTAGAGCAGAACAGCGGTTGGAAGACGAGATGGCCCAGCAGCAGCCTCCCCAGGAACCAAGCTATCCGCCGCCACCACCCCCTCCGCCACATCCAGGGCATCCTCGGTATGACCACCATCAGCATCATTTGCACCGATACCCCCAGTACCAACATTACCCTGGGTACCAAGTACCCCATCCCGGGCCGCCGCCGCCGCCACAATATCAGCAACAGCATACCTACCACACAAATTCCCAGAGCCAACCTTCGAACAGAAGGATGGATGACATAGATACTGTGTTGGTATTGCTAGATGGAATAATTTCCAACCTTACATCCGAAGAGCAGGGAAAGAGAAAGAAGGAGAGGCAGAGAAAGGAGGATGATCAATGAAATACTCCGCACCATTTATTCATTTTGGACTTGTAAGAATAGTTGTAAGATACGTTAGCGATGCTAATCTCCAGAACAGTGCCCCTTGGGCTATCCAAAGCGATCTAGTACTCTAAATCTACGATTGTGGCTGCATGATACCGGATCCCACATATGTATATTACATAGCACGAGTTGCGTATCATATTAGGTAAATACAAGGCCAATAATATTCCACAGAGCCTCAACATTTGCGCACCCCACCTCAGCTGAAGAATTCTCTGTATCACTCCGCGGGATGATCCCACAAGGCTAACCACCCAAGTGTCATCGAATCGATTGTGTAACATATCCGAGGAATTAATCGTGGGGGTTTAATAAGAATATACACATACGTACACTTAACACCACCCCCCGAGACTACTCAAGGCATCATGGTTGCAATGAAGGACTAGTTGCATTGGTTTAGAACTCTAAACTGAATCGCGATTCCAGCGGTTCCATGTAATTTATAACGTAAGTTCAGATTCTTCTACCCGTGAGGGTGGCCTCCTGAGAGTCTAGCCTATCCCGTACATAGTATGGTATCCAAAATGAGGTATAAAAGAGGGGAAGAAGAAGAAGAGGTAGAAGAAGTAAAAAGATAAACGAAAGGACGAACCAGTGCATCCATAGTAATCAATTGTACCACAGCGTCAAGCGGAATGGTAGAAAAGTGGAAGGGGGGCCATTAATATTCATTACAAAAACGTTGCTCATTACATCGGTCTTTTACAGCAAACTCTCACCAAGTGCGCATCTGACCAAACTACACCCTGTTCTTACAGTCTCCGCCACCTGCCAAGTATCCGGTCCATCGTCTTGGGCCAAAATCATGGGGTTAACTTCCACAAGATCCATGCCCACCAGCCTGCCTGTCTCATGAACGGCTTCGCAGATGAAATCGCCCTCACGGAGCGTTAGGCCGCCTCTAACGGGTGTTCCAGTAGATGGAGCGCTACATCGAAAAGGAAGAATGTCAGCGTGGGTTCGTATCTCAAGGGGCTCTTTTGGGATTAGTAGGAGACATACTGCGTAGGATCGCAAGCATCAACATCAAAGCTCAGGTGAATGGGCATATCATCTCCAATATACTCCAAAGCCATATCAACCACCCGTCCAATTCCATGACGATCAATATCGTGCATCGAGAAAGCCTTAATCTTGTTCTCCCTCAAAATCTTCTTCTCGCCCGAGTCAACATCCCTAAGACCGATGTATACCAATTTATCAATTGGAATGCGATCTTCCTTCTTAAGCCAGCCGAATACATCATGCTCGCAGAGTCCGGTAAGGAAAGCAACAGGCATGCCGTGTATATTTCCAGATGGAGATGTTTTGTAGGTGTTAATATCTGCATGGGCGTCGACCCAGATTACAGCGAGCGGCTTGTTGAGTCTCTCTCTAATTGCCTTAGAAACACCGGAGATACTGCCGATAGCAATTGAGTGGTCACCACCGAGGGTGAGGACAAGTCTTCCTTGGGAAGCGTGTTCGTAAGTTTGAGTGTGTAGTTTATGGTTGACGTTCGAGCAGCTCTGAGGGCGCTTCATGTTGTCAACTGTGGGATCTTCGGCGAGTATTTCGGTTTCATAGGAGTGGACGGTATTATCGTAGTGGAGTTTGTAGCCTAGATCGGATTGGAGCTGATCGAGGAGACCAGATTCGATCATGGCTTTTGGACCAGCATCGACGCCGGCTTTGGGCTATTTCAATGGCGATTATAATCAGTATTCTGTCGAGATTTTGAAGTTGCTTAGAAAAATGATTATTACCTGACCGCCACTAAAGGCCACAGCGACGACACCGAGGTCATTGTCGGAAGCAAGAAATTTGGAGGACACTGGAGTAGATAACATATTGATGAGTACGAACGCGCTGCGCAATTGGGGCTTGTTTCCGAGGAGAGGTGAGAAATACTGGCTGAGATATAGAGAGAAGGCAATAAACTCGGGTGCAATTGGCGGTGATATATATATTTTTGGGAGCGGACCTGGAAACAGAGTTCACATCAGCACCCACGCCGTCACCATGCAGAATATGTGCAAAAGCAGTGCAGCGTTGCAGTAAAGTTGTATCTACGAAAAAGGAAATACCCCGGTTCCCTCTGTAAGATCTGATAAAAATTCATCAGGGCTAGCATGGGGCCCCCGAAAATTTTTATCAGATCGAAACTGGGGAGAGAAATTTCAAAGGGCCGTAGGTAGCCATTCAATTGCGCTTTCGCGGAATTGGGGACATCTGTGGTTCTTGGTGAAGCGACAACCGAAGTCGAGCTGCCAATGTTGGTTTAGACATCCCGGAAATGGGTTCTTCCAATCCCAACCTGGCCTGGCATGCAGGTTGCGCCGGCAGATGCAAGCCGCCACATGCACCGGAGAATAGCTATCACTGGGCAGCATCATAGATCACGATGTGATCTCGTGGGGGTGGGTTTGTCACATTCTTGAACGTGCAGAATGGCAATGCAATTGCAACTTTCTGTGATACCCATCATGTAGGTAGATATGCACTCAAGGAATCAGAACTTACGGCTTGTACTGGTACAAGTTTGACTCTGGGTTCTTGGGTATACCAATGGGGGATTATAAGACGTCCTAGGACTAGATAAAGCTAGCTTGCTCGAAAGTACACCGTATTTTCAAGGCGGATTCAGGTCGAGAGATGAGATATGGAGGAATGAAGACGGGGCTTCGTCCAGAGTCGAAGGGAAACCCATCGAGCTTAAATAGAAGCTCCTGTCCAGCCAACATGTTCGTAGGCGCGAATCTGACTCGAGTCCTCTTATCTGTCCCGTCACTATCCAGCTGCAGTGTGAAAGAAAAAGAGCTCGCATTGTCCTTCTTCCAAGCCCCGTTCGATAAAGGGTGCAGGCATCATTGCATCGGTTTCGGAGTGTGGTGGAAAAGTTTCAATGGTGTTCGGTTGAAGTTGTTTTTAGGGGAAGAGCGAGTACTTGTATCTCACAGATATGAAGTAAGAATCGCGTACACCTGAACTTAGGGGAAATGGAGACCGGGAGCTTTATAACAAGTGACCGACTAGGAAGATAATGTGTGTCAACGATTGAGTAAGTACGTAAGAGCTCCGGCAGACTGGGGTCAGATGATAGGGATTTGTCCAAGGAAGCTGCTAGCGAGAGGCTTTTTTCCTTCCGGGGTTCAGCGAGAAAGACAGGATATCGTTATTCCGTTATCAGGATCCCTAGCGGCTGGTTAGGCCTAGCAGGGCACGAAGTTTCACAGGTACCAGGTGCGAGCTGCCGCAGAGACAGCCGCCGAAACGGAAGGTCGATGCATTGTTCTTCGATGGAGCTAGTGCTTCGAGCGGTTAGAAGTTTGCTGGGCTGCATGAGATGAGATGAGCTGCGGGTAAGGGCATCGATATCTCGACAATCCAGATGGCATTGTTGGTTTCCTACCCAGCGATGCCCAATATGAAAGGGTTCACGAGAGGAGATGGTGAATCCGACATTGCCACCATCCTACCAGTGTACGAACGAATGCACGATATCAATTGGTTGGAGGATTGGAGGAGCAGAAGGGAGTTGTAGCATCGCGGAGGCTATAGTTAGCTCGGCTTAGCGGCGAGTTAGGACAGCACGACAACACATTTTCGACCACACTCCACACTGGCCCTGTATGGGAGGCGAGGAGCAATATCGAGCACATAACTTCCTAAATAAAGTTACCTAAGAGCGTCCTCAATTCGATATTCTGGATTCAAAAGCTACTCCAATCAGGCTAGTATCTCTCTTCAACATCGAGATTTACCTACACACACCATTATGAACTATGGAGGAAGGCGCCTCCCAGCCAGGGACACCCGCCGTCGAGATTCTACGCCCCGAACTATCGTCTGGCGACAGCCATGAACGTCACGTCTTCAATACAAACACAGTCCTCTCTTTGGCCGAAATATTTCGCCACTTAACAGCCAAAGCTACTGGAATAGACATCAATCATCCTGACCCGGATACCCTTCCCGATGGCTGGCTACAGGCACCATCCAACATCTTCAAAGTCAATGCTGAGAGCAAATACCTCGAGCCTTTCGAGTACTCCGGCCACAAGATTTCGGTGCTACATCTTGTGTACGCCCTGCTTACTTATGGGCTACAGCCGAACAATTTAGCCTTAGAGCTGTTGAAGAAGGTACTAAAGCATCGGAAGGTTCGAGAGTTGATGAGGGCGTATTTCCGGATGAAGGGAAAGCCGGTGAATGATCAGGATTTACAGCTCCAGTTAAAGATAAATTATACCTGGGAGGCAGTTGTGGACGGTCTATTCGGGGTGGTTGCATTTGGGCAAGAGATGAGAAGGTGGGCGAGGAGATATTTTGCTGGGTTGCTTGTGCCGAGTAAGGTGCCCTTCTCACCGGTTCTTCAGGGCCAACTTTCTAATGTGAATATATGCTGATATTATTATTCTTATTATTATGGTACAGTGGTGGCGGCTAAGGGCACGCCGTCGAGTAACGGGACTGCAACCGGGAACAGAACACAGGCGGCGTTACGAGAGCTGGTAGTCCGCTCTGCAAATCCTCGTAAGGCAAGAGCCGATATCAAAGACTCAAGTACTGACAGTAATTAATATTTAGTGCTTGAAGAGAGATGGCCATATGACGGTCATCGGCCGGGTCTGGAACCGGTTCTGGCCAAAGGACGTCGTCCCGCCACCTCGGACCGAGCTATGGGACTACGGTGCTCTGAAAGCCTGTCATATCATACCCCACGGCTCACCGGAAAGCCTAAACCTTCGAGAACTCCTAGTAAACTTTTCAGGCGACTCGTTCATAGTCGACATGATCAATCACACGAGCAACGCATTTATGCTCACTACTCAGTTCCATAGTTCGTTTCGAAGATTCGAGTGGTCGATCGAGGCCAAGCTAGTGGATGAGCAGAGGAATGATAGTGATAACTGGGTTTATGTTTTTAGAAAGTTCAATTCTTATTTGCCTAGAGCTTTGGACCAGCATGTTGACGGGGAGGAAGTGGTCTTTGGAGGTAAGGATGGGAATATACCCAGTCCAAACCCGGAATTATTGAATGTGTATACGGCATTGGCAAGAGTGGCGAATGCATCCGGGGCAGCGGAGGCGATAGATCTGATATTGCGGGACGAGGAGGAGATGAGGGAGAGGGGTTTGACGGGGAGGAGTTGGGGGAAGGTCGGGCAGAACTATCTGGTGCGACAGCTGGAGCGGCTATCGACGAGCGAATAGCGTCTACATCCCGTCTATCCGTCTGTACCTATCTATAACCTACAGTTATAAATCGACTCCAATTCCATCAAATCGAGTTAGTTGAAGCTAGCTGCTAGTTGAGATCGATCGAATTAAAATTGGCTGTGGATGTTTTGTATTGAATTGGGTTGAATTGCACAGCCTCAGCCGCTGCAACACCACGCCTGGGGTCCCAAGCAAAACCCGCGACAGGCTACTGCACGACAGAAACCAGAAACACTGCGGGTTAAAGATGCTGTGTCGTGTACTCACTGTTAAGCAGCGGATGGCGGGTAGGTATTAAGTAGTAGTAGTTAGTATGGTAATTGATATTAGTTCGGTGGTTGGTGCAGTTAACAGTTGGCAGCTGGCAGTTATATCCTTCTCGACTCGGGCTTGTTGCTGCGGGTAATACACATTCTGACACTTCTGACACCTCGTCCCTGTCCGCCTGCTCTTTGAATTCCCCCTTAACTAACTAACTACAACCACAACCTCGACTTCAACCTCGACTGCAACCTCCAGCCGGCCCTGACTTCCTCCATCTTACTTATATCCTTCCTAGATCGCCTGTGCGACAGCAGCATGTCTATGCTTCACCGTACAACTTCAGGTACTGGTACTTTCCATCCGATGGTCCCCGCTACGCTGCGACTGGTACTATAACTCCCACTAGCCTAAATCGCCTCGATGACGAGCACAACCTACGCTGCGACCGGCTTCCACGAGCCCGTCACCACTCCTCAGAAACGCTACAGCACCTCCACCACCGCTTCTGCCGGCACGTCGACAGACAAGCCCGATGCGGCTCTCCGGGCTGCCACCTTGAGCTTCTCTCCTCCCTTCAGCCGTCAGCCCTCCAACGAAGCAGCAGCGTCAGCTTCGCCCTCCAAAACAAACGGTACCGCCTTGATCGCTGCGCGAGCCATCGGTACCGGCAGTTCTTCGCCAAGAGTAGTAGCGCAGAATCCCTCCGACCATCGAAGAAGTCTGTCTAGGAATTCGAGCTTTGACCTACTAGCACCTCCTGTCCATGGCGGATCGCTGAAAGCTGCCCAGCTGAGTGTCAGCAGGTCTCCTTCCACTGGATCCGGCGCTGTGTCGCGTGCAAAATCCTACAACGAACTTAATCCTCCTTCCAACAAAGCCGAACGATCATATTCAGAAGATGTGTCTTCCGGGTATACTCCCGTCGACGGTTCCTTGATCGCTGCAAAGCTGAGTGCTGCCAGGAAGGATAGTACGAAGGGATTACCCGTTCCCACGGTCATTGCTTTGAATCGAAACGATACATCGCCTCCAAGTCTACTCGCTGCCGGACTGGCCGTCTCAAGGTCGACGACACCGGGAAACATGGCGACGGCTCAACCGGAGCGGGATCAGGAACCAGACATCCTGCCTCCTGCAGGATCTGTCAGCGAAGCGAAGAAGAGGTTTCTGCAGCAAGCGGATGCGGCTGAAGGTGGACTCGATGATCCCGTTCGGGGCCGGAGGAGTCTGGAGGGGCCTATGCGGTCGAAAA
This sequence comes from Arthrobotrys sinensis, assembly GCA_036971225.1. Lineage (NCBI taxonomy): Eukaryota > Fungi > Ascomycota > Orbiliomycetes > Orbiliales > Orbiliaceae > Arthrobotrys > Arthrobotrys sinensis. The sequence goes on along the minus strand of JAJTTV010000005.1, from coordinate 2,041,570 downwards.
ATTCGGGGACTTTCATGGATACGCCTCCCACCAGCACGGTTAACATATCACCACTTTCTGCAGCGAAGCTAGCTGTTCAGCATTCTGGAAGAAATGCCGGCTCTGCCGGGTCGGCACCAAAAACACCAAAACCTCGACAGCCGTCTCCCATAAAGAGAGAAATCAAACGTGACATCACACCTACGACTGTTCCAGCTCCCACACAAGCTCCTGCTCCGGTTGCTCCACCACCGAAGCCCGCAATCTTAAAGAAGCCGACGATACAAAACATAAAGATCACACAGACACCTCTTTCATCTACAACTCCCGCATCACCAAAACCTGGTCCGAAGCCCGCCGCTCTAAAGAAGATTGCGACCCAGGAAACAGGCACACCTCCTCCACAACCTATAAAACCATTGCCCAGAAAGACACGACCTCCCAACAGGACCAGGTCGTCGATACCTGATACTATTTCACCAACATCAATTAGTCCGAAGACGGCTACTCCGGTGGAGAAGGCGGTGCCCCCGACCTCAAAAGTAGAAGAACCTGTAGAGAAAGCGGCGCCCCCTCCACCTCTTCCTCGAAATACGAAACCCCCCGCAGAAACCCCTAAGCCGGCTGAGCCGGTACCCGTTGAACTGGTGCCTGTGCGGCGGGATCCTCGTTTGATGGGTTTCAATACCGTCAAGCTACCTCCTCCAGTTGCTCGCGAGTCGGTTGTCGAACCCACCAAACAATCACCGGTAAAAACGAAACCCACGCCGACATCACCCGCAAAACCAGCAGCACCCACCCTTCCACCGAAGTCGACGTCGCCTACCAAAGTCGTCGAGCATGCCAGGACATTTGAAGTTCCCATCAAGAAACCGAAGCCCGAAATACCCCACCCAAAGACGTTCGTAGACTCGATTGTTTCTCGACAGCCACAATCTATCTATAACCTGAAAGATAAAAGCGTATCTTCCTCAACTGTTTCTTTGCTTCCGCCTCCTCCCGCAACGGCGACGTATAGGCTCCCATCGACATCAAAATCCGCACAACCACTACGACCAAATCTTACCGGCCCAGAATCGACGCGCTCATCAGTGCGTCCGACACCCAGCTGGCGGGATGATACATACGATCTCATACCAACGGAAGGGCCTATTCGTCCCTCCCACACGGGCGACTCACTCCACCATGCCATCCTCGCATCCTCGCTAGCATCCTCCCGCGCCGGATCACCTGTGAAATCCAACCCAATCCCACTACCACCTCGTCCCAGCCCCGGCCTACGTACCACCATGCGAAGTCCAGATAAATCGCAAGAGCGTGACCAGTCGCCGCAGAAAAAGGGCCACAACCTCCTTGGCAAAAAGCACCCTAACAAACATAACGAAGGGGCCCGGAAACGATGGCGAGAATTCGTTACCGAGAAGGAGAGGAAGCGGTATGAGGGTCTTTGGGCTGCGAATCGCGGGTTGTATCTCTCTGAGAAGATGTTTGAGGGTCGACCGGATGCCAAGGGTAAAAATCTACATCAGGATGCTGTATGCGCTGTTGTCGTGAAGGATCTGTGGAGTCGCAGCCGGTTGCCTGTGGATATTCTGGAACAGGTGTGGGATTTGGTTGACCGGGGCCCTAGGCCGAAGTGGTGGCTGACGAGAGATGAGTTCATCATGGGACTCTGGTTGATCGATCAGAGTTTGAAGGGGCGGAAGTTACCCGGAAAGGTTCAAGATGGGACATGGGAAAGTGTAAGAAGGATGGGGGTTGTGCTTAAGCCGTATGATGAGCTAGGATTGAAAGATAAGAAGATGAAGAAGCGGTAGTACAGCTTCTTTATAGAGATACTTCTTGTATAGAGTATACCCTTTGGATTATTTCCGGGTCCTTTGAAGCGTGGTATTGGCTATTGGCGGGGGTTCATGGGAGGGATACATTTTGGATATTTTATTATAATAGAATAGTAATAATTAATAATACTCTGTTACAATCAAAACTTCCGTCATCCTTTCCATCTTCGCGTCTCCGTCGTAAGTTGGTGGTGGTCTGCGAAGCTGCCGCACTTCAAAGCTGCAGTGCCGCAATGAGGCATCCTGACAAGCACATCAAATTATTTTTTTGCGACAACCAAATCTTCAACTTCTTCGATCTTCTCCACAACTTGAACATACCCACATCTCCCACCGGCAACCACCCACGATGGCCACAGACTTCGCATCTCTCGGAGTCAAGCCATGGCTCGTTACTTCCCTCGGAGCCATGGCAATCAAGCGCCCGACACCTATTCAAGCTGCCTGTATCCCCGAGATCCTCAAAGGTAGACCTTCTCACCTAGCGTTTCAAAAAGCAGCATCATACCTAACAGCGCATATGAACAGGTAAAAACTGCATCGGCGGATCGCGCACCGGTTCCGGAAAAACCGTCGCCTTCGCAGTTCCAATCCTTCAAATGTGGGCTCAAGACCCATTCGGCGTCTTCGCGCTCATCCTCACACCGACTAGGTAACTAGCTACCTCCCAGTTCGAAAGTTCACGATAAATATCACACAGAATAGCTAATACCATGCTTATTTTAAAAAATACAGAGAACTAGCCCTCCAACTAGCCGAACAATTCACCGCTCTCGGATCCCCCCAAAACCTCAAATTAAGCCTAATAATCGGCGGCGTAGACATGCGTACCCAGGCAATCTCGCTCTCCCAAAAACCTCACGTCGTAATCGCCACCCCTGGGCGACTGGCAGACCACATCCGCTCTTCAGGCGCCGATACAATCGCCGGTCTCCGTCGCGTAAGAGTCGTAGTGTTAGACGAAGCAGATCGTTTACTAGATGAAGGATTCGCAGAGGAATTGGTGGAGTGTTTAAGTGTCGTGCCGGACCAGTTTGGTGATAAAACGAAGGGAATACCCGCGCGGCAGACGTTATTATTTACAGCTACAGTAACAGAAAGTGTTAGAGCTCTAAAGGAAGGGGAAGGACGTGCTCGTGAAAAAGGTGGACGGGAGGTATTCATCAGTGAGATCGATACAGACGCCCTAGCTGTTCCGGAGACATTACACCAAACCTACATTTTCAAACCTTCAACGGTCCACCTAGCTTTCTTACATACCCTCCTCTCAACGCCGGGGAATATCAAAAAATCAACAATAATCTTCACCAATAAAAAATCTACAGCGCAGTTACTCTCTCATACTTTGAAACCTTTGGGACACAGAGTTACGCCACTTCACTCCGATTTATCGCAGCGGGAAAGGACGGACTCGTTGGGGAGGTTTAGAGCTGGTGCGGCTAGGATACTTATTGCTACGGATGTAGCAGGGAGAGGTCTCGATATTCCTGAGGTTGAGTTGGTGATTAATTTCGATGTGCCGAGGGATCCGGATGACTATATCCATCGGATAGGAAGAACGGCTAGAGCGGGGAAGAAAGGTGAGAGTTTGACGTTCGTGGATGAGAAGGATGTGCTGTTGGTTAAAGCTATTGAGGAGAGAGTGGGGAGGGAGATGGTGGAATATAAGGAGGAGGAAGGGGTTAGTTTGGAAGGGAGAGTGGTGAGAGAGGAGTTGAAAAAGGTTAGTGAAGCGAAGAGGGTGGCGATGTTGAATATTGAGGAAGGAAGAGATGAAAAGGGGAGGAAGAAAGGAGGGAAGAGACGGTTGGAGAGTACAGAGGAGATAGGCTCGAGGGGGAAGAGGGTGCGGTAAATTTCTGTACAGATCTTGGATTGCAGTTTTTAGCGTGTATAAAAGTTGGGTTTGAAATGTGTAAGATAGACATATTGGCGTTTTGGAGGATATCCTTTAGATTCATCAGATCTATATATACTCGTTCAGAATCTACTCATGATAGCTACATCTGCAGAACTTTTATACCGAACGCCGGATCTATGCAAGCAAGATGCCTGAGCAAACCTTCTACTTGTCCTCCAAGCTATCCACGACTTTCTCTGTAATAATATCCTTCTCATCTCCTTTCTGTGTACCCTCCTCTTCGTCTTCATCTCCCCCAATCTGCAGCATCTCTAACTCCTGCGGCGTAATCTCCTTTGGCACCACTTCTTTCTTCACCTCAACTTCCTCAACCTTCTCCTCTTTAGCATCCTCCTCCTTGTCAGTATTCCCATCCAAACTAGTCTTAACCTCCTCCTCCGCTGCAGTCCCCTCCTTCAACACCAACGGAATATCCACACTCTCCAAAACCAGCACCTCACTAACTATATCCCCCTCTTTCGGCAACGCCCAATCCGGCAAAGGTGTCTCATACGACCACTTCCCTTCCACGCAATTATACTTCTTCGCATGTAGATAAATCCCCAATTCGTGCGCCCCCGGGTCAGTATACAGCGGTGTATCACATATATCGCATGTTTCACCTGACATTCGCTCCGCTTTCCGTTTTTCATAGTCCGCGCTGTCGTTTGCCATAAGATGTTAGCATACTCTCTCAACATACCGGTAAAATAGACGAAAAGCAAAAAGCAAGAGGAAGAGAAAAACGTACACCAATTCATCATGATAAGCCACCGCCTCCGCAACCTCCTCCTTCCCCATCCTCGACAATCTAGTAATAATATCTTCATCATCACCTTCCCCACCAACCCCCAAATTCGGTCCAAACACCTTGCGATTACAATATATCGGGTCATTCGCAATCGGATGGCCCAAAAATTGCAGGTGGACTCGAATCTGATGCGTTCTACCCGTGAAGGGTAAACATTGTACGACGCTGTAGTCCTTGGATGGGTTGTAGGAGCGGCGACGGAAGAGTGTTTTTGCGTGTTTGCCGTTGGCTTTGACGCGGTTGAGGCCGAGTTTTGGGGATATTGCTAGGATAGGCTGTTCGACTACTACGTCACCTCTGAAAATGAATTTCTTAGCATTGTGATGCTATCATAAAGTGGAGGGGGTGATTAGGGACCTACTCTGGGAATTCGCCTTTAACCATTGCTACGTACTCCTTCTTTATTGTTCGGGTTTGCAGTTGCAGCATCATGCTTTTTGATGCTTCCTTTGTCTTTGCAATGAACATTAATCCGGATGTAAGTCTATCCAGGCGATTGCATGCTGTCCCTTTAATCAGCTTTACGCCCTTATTTACTCACTTGTGGTTTTAAACTATGTGGAAAACATACGCATAGGATTCCATCCTCCCCTCTCGAACCTCATAATCTCCACCACACTGTTATAATGGTACCGTCCAGCAGGGTGCACCGGCATCCCCGCCGGTTTATTAATAACAATCATGTCGTCCGTTTCACAGACTATTGTGACCGGCTTATCGGTAACGGGGGGTTCATGACGATGTAAAGTGTGGGTTACTATATCCCCGTTACGAATAATTTGGTCGAGAGAGTGGGTTGGTATTCCGTTTATTGATATCATGCCTGATAGTACTGCGTTTTTCTATATTCCTTTTTGATAATCAGTATTCACTAAAGCTTCTTAATAGTTTTTACAAGTTTA